>JAUCRC010000003.1:14943921-15028921 GCA_032399595.1 Tetragonula carbonaria
GACGTGTTTGAATAAATAAATTATTTCAGTGGCGTGGAACCTCCATTCTAACACGTACAGGCATTTGTACGAAAGTTGTTCGCTTGAGAAATAAATTGTTTGAGTAAGAAATTTGCTCGTTCTTATTTTGCAACAAACTTAGCGGCCTTTTTTCACTTGTTACTTTCGTTTCAAGTAAAACGTGGCCAATTTTGGCAATGCCCAAACACGTCGACTATTTTGGTCCACAAACTTTCACCAATAATTGGCAACTGCTATTTTTTCAATTCCTTCGCTAAAGTTTCGCTAAATTTCGAAGATACTTATCTGCAATGATTCGTTACTTCTCCAAAATTTTTTTTTTTTTTGTATATTTTTACGTCCTTCGCAAAAAAAATGCGGAAACACGCGTTTAAACACAGTCCACTCGTCACGAATGTGAAAATGTCGTTTCGGTACAAAATTCAGCCGGAAAATCGAGAGATGGAAATTGGAAGGAGGGAAGAACGCGTCACTCTTTCTTTTTTCTTTTTTCTTGGCTCGTGCAGTTGCAATCACCGACGTATGATAGTTGGCGAACCGATCGACACGTTGGTAACACGCTCGGTCGTGCACGTTATTACGTGCGTGCAGCTGCGTCGAGCCGAAGGCCCCCGCCGCTAATCGATGACAATGCCACAAATTCTACGAGCATTCCGATGGCATAGCAGCCTCCTTCGCGTCTCTGACCGCGGCTATGATTCACCTAAACGTCGATCGACGCTGATTCGATGGAATACCGTGTCGCAGTTTGCCTGTTAGACCCTGCAATTCGCGTAAATACGCTGATAGTTGGCTACTGGTTTCCGGTCACAAACGCGTCTCGTCTTATTCGACTCTGCGACTCGCCTAAATGTTCATAAGTATCCCCCTATTCTGCCCCTCTGTACGCTGCTTTGTTCCCATTTGTCACTCAAATTCCACCGAATTTTGTTGAATTTTTATGCATCTTTTGGAGACTCGACTCCTTGCCTCGTGATTTCCTTTCCAATGTTCTTGGACGAGTAATTGCATTAACAATAGTTATAGTTATCTTACGTATGATTTTTTTTTATCGGCGCTCGCAATTTAAAGAAATTCCAATAGGATCGCGATTTTCGTTCAAATCGATGACACAATTTGCTACAAGGCCGATTCGATAAATGCAAGTAATATGTAAAAATACGTAAAATATGGAGATCGTCGTCTATATAGATATTCTGTAATGTATAGTAATTTCAATTTGCATAAATATTCGCATCGCAGCGTTAGCGAAATTTCGAAATGTTTCGAAAACTTTGTACTTTTATCAAACATTTATCAAACTTTAACTGCACAGTAAGAAAAAACGTACGTAATTTCCAAAGTATAGCGCTTTCTGTGATACGAGAAACGAGTCATCCATTCAAATTTCATTCTTTTAATTACATTCCCGAAAAAATGTGAATTTGCATAAAATTCGCAAGTCACTGTGTCATTGAACGAAACATTCTGAATGTTGAAAATCCAAGTTCGAGTTTTCTGCAAATTATCATTGTAAATTGCCCCGACAAACGTAAAAATCAAGCATCGAAAATGTTGTGAAACTTTTCAGGAGGTTCTGTCTAAAACATGAACTTTCGAAACTTTTTTCTAAAAAAAAAAAAGACCCTCTCCGGATGAGAACAGACGACGAAAATTTCTTGAAAATAAAAGTTTCAGTTTTAGATAGAAACTTACAGATAAGAAAGTTTCTCAGTTCATCGATGTCATAAAAAAAGAATCGAATAATGTTGGATAATTGTTACGTTCGAATTCGTATTCTGAATATGTTTGTTCGTTTGTTAATATTTACGCAGATAATTACGCGTTTCAAACCTTGTTTCCGTTTCTCTTCGGGATGCACAGTTAGGAAATAAAGGATGTTACTGAATAATAAACATGATATTTCATAGCGTAATATCTGTTTCGACCATCATAGTCTGTTATTAGATTATAATTAGAATATAACGATTCAACAACGTGACATTTACTATATAATAATCATTATTATACATTATATTGTATTGTATCTCATCGCAATGCAATATCTCAATCATCTCGATCAAAGAAGAGTCATTACATGATAGTTCGATCCTTTTTTATGAAATCTCGTTTAACAGACCTAAATAACTTGCTCCCATGGGACTTTCATTATGCAGATTCAAAAATATCCGTTCCATGAGAACATTTTTCTAATAAGAAGTTCGCAAAGAACAAGAGAACATTTTTTAAGCAAGTTCCAGAAGAACGGGCATTTTCTTCAACGAAACGTGAGTAAGTTCCAACCGAATTTTCTTTTTCTTTTTTTTTTAAGAATAATTGTTTATTTCGATCGCTGATAAAAATCCACTCGCGTCGATGGACTTTTCTCACTTCTTACTCCTTCTCAGAAACTAACTACTAACTAGACCAAACTTGAAAATTTATCGCGACTGATGTCGCAAACTATCATCTGGCGGCAAAAGTAAGCAGCGCTAAAAACAAGGAATTTTTTCCATCACACTTTTTGCAATGCCCGTGTAACAGGCCGCGGCCGTAATATCTCAAACAGCAGCTTCGACCAGCAGAACTTCTTCGAAAATTCTCCACGTAGAACGAACGAAGTGACGGAAGAAAGTGGTACCGTGGTATAGAAAATGTGTTCGACGAGATCAGGTTGTTTCCTTTTATTTTTCTTTTTTTCTTCTTCTTTTTCTTCTTCTTTATTTTTTCCTCTTTGCGGCGGGCAATTTCGCGTCAACGTTTCACGAGATTATCGTTTAATGGAGGGAACGGGCGGGAGAAGCAGATCGATGCCCGTTCGTATGCATGATTTACGATGTTTATTCATTTACGATGATATTTTTATAATAATCCTGAAAGCGTATCGAAGTGCTTTTTCTGGTGAATTTACGGCCCTTCATAGATCATGGTTTATCATGCATGACGTACGGAGCGAGTGCGCGAGAGGGTTAATAAAATAAAATCCTGCGGGAGTCATTGCCCTCAGAACAAGCCACCGGGCCTGAATAATTCACCGGATATTTAAAAAAGTTATTAGAAATGATAAGGAGCTGGGTGGATCGTTCCGCGAGCATCCATCACGTTGCGCATTTGTGAAATTTTAATCGCGGCCACGAGCTCGACGTGAATAATTGGAGAAATTTCTGAACCGAAGTAGTTCATTGCCATCGATTTTTGGTAAGTCTACCGTGCGGTTTTGCACGCTGTGTGTATAAAATATAACGTTCACCGTTAATATTTAACGACCTGAAATCCAAAGGATTGAAGCTGAAGCTAGAGTTGAAAGTGAAGTTTGTTTCACTTTGTGTCCGAATAGATCTGATCATTTGTCGTTGGATCGAAAATTTCACTCTTTGTACTTGTCCTTGCAACTGTCACTTATGCTCGTCTATTCTCTCTATTATTTTCACTGTATATCATTACATGTTATTGTATATTTTCGCGTTGGCCCACAACAGACATAAGATCGTGTAACAAGTTCGTTTGTATTTCTCTGAAAGACTTATTGTATTTCGTAACCAAATTTATTCAATATTAACAATTATCGTGTACTTCTTCGTTCTATCATACTACTGCAAATAGATGGAGTAACTTTTTTAAACAAAAATGTTTGCCATTCACCAAGAACCTGCTTATCTGGAGAGTCCTCTGCTCGCACATATAATCGCTGTTTCCGAGATGTTCGCGAGGATCTTCAGTTAAACTAACAACGACTGCAATGTACAATTATCGGATCTTTATGCAATTTTATAAATTTTTTTATAGAACACCAATTATTTTTTTTTTCTATCGAACGCAATAAAATCACTTGTTTTTTATCAGATCTGTTTTTGTATAATGCGTGCAACTTCTGCGTTTTTCCTCAAACGCACAAACTAGTTCATAGTCTGGTAATTGCATAGACTTCGATCATCGACGACAGTCATTTTCAACGCGAGTGACGAAGAAAAATCATTCGGAAAAATTCACCCGGTGAACGTTCCAGCGAATAAATCTCCGTCACCGCGTTATCCGACAGTTCGAACGACGCACACTGAAAAGTAAATTCCTGCCAGGGAATCTGCGTATCCTGAAAGTTGGACAGCAGTCGCGATGAATCCCTGAGTAGGTCGCAAACTCGAAAAGCGAAGACCAAAGAGAACGAACGAGCGAGCGAGCGAGAGAGAGAGAGAGAGAGAGAGAAGTCAGTGGAAAAAGGTGACAGCGCTCGTGAATGGCCCGTAGGGATATCGTGAGTCGTCGGACGGAAGAAGGGCAGGGACACCGTGTCGAGGGAAGAGGGCAATCGTTGTGAGGGGGTCTCGAGGAAGCTCGACCCGGAGAAAGAAGGAGGATAGCTGGCGAGTGTGGGTTCGGTGAATCATCGGGTCACGCGACCAACGCGAACCCCGTTTGCGCCGTCGGCCACCGTGGCAACTCGGTGGTACCAACCGGTGCCATTCTCCCTTAACCTATCCTAACCTCGCCTTGGAGACAGAAACCGACCGACCGTTCTTCCCTTCCTTTTGCTCGTTCCCCTCCAACCCCTCCAGCCGCAGCCGCAACCATCGCCATTCTCCTTGCCCTTTGTCCTTGTCGGCTTTAATATTTTTTTTAAAGTTTTTCCCTTCTTGTGGCCATTGCCCTCTCGCCTCATCTCCTCCCTCTTCTATCGTCAACCCCTCGTTTCGCCTATTTTTCTCTCGCTTTGACGACTCGCAACGAGAGTCTTATTTATCAGTTTACCTCTCCTTTGATTTTCCATCCAGTCTCTCTTCCAGTCGTTCACGTCGCTCGGCGTGTCTCATTGTCGCTCGATTTTCTTCCGCGTCTCTCTCCGGCTTGACTCTCGTCGATTCAACTTCTTCTTCAGCTCGCTTGGCTCGCTTTCGGTCGTCGGACCTTCGTATCGCCGAGCCTTTGTCCGCGTCCGAGGTTTTTTGCGATTTAACGCCGCCGCATTGCGGAACGCTCCATCATTTGGCGAACAAACAAGGCGAAGTATTTTTTTTAGTCGTTCGTAAGAAGCTCGTTGCGTTCGTTGAGTGCTCCGAGGAGCGAGATCGAGACCAGTTTTGCGATCGGCTTCTTTTTCTGGTCTTCGAGTTTGTTGGTACACGCTATATATACAGACGGCGATGAGCATGTTTCAAATCATCGGAGACGCTTTTCAGAATTTTTCTGAGAAATTTTTAATCCATTAAGGAGCAAAATTTTGTTTCGTACGTTTCACTGTCTGCGATCCTTGAATTTTTATGTTTCGATTTCGACACTCAATCACGAGCGGACAAAAAGGAGTTGCAATGTTTCAACGTAAAGTTTAATCGAAGAATATCTGACGTAATAAAAACTTTTTCACATTTCGTTTGAAACTTGAGTGATGTTCTTCAATCGCAACAGGGTTAAAACTGAAATCGAATTAAATTGAAAATTTCGAAAGTAAAGTCCTAAACTGTTCCGATTGCTCACGTTGCGAACACGAAAGAGAATTTCGCAATACATTTTTCGTTAGTACTTCTTCAACTTGAATTCCACAATTTTGGAAAATTTAAAGAAATTGCATTGTTTATAATATTGTAATAAATAAATATATAAATGTAAATCATAGTTTGATTCTTCATAACTTAAAAAGTAGATCATCACGTGTAATAAAACCAATGTCAAAGGAGTAGAGATTTTAGATAGTCACTACATAATAACGTTATTACAAAAAGAAAAGAATGTAAAGTAGCATCGCAGTAATAAGAAGCTACTATGAAATAAAAAAGTTTTTTGATAGTAGAACTACCAAAATCTTCTACATATAAATTATTGCAATTTAAATGATAATGATTAAAATAAATATATCTAGCTAATGTGTAGCAAACAGAAATTAACATCAATTTTGAGAAAATTACGCGTGTCTTTCCAGCAATTGTAGAAAAAAAGAAAAAAAATTTGAAATCTGTCACACTGACTTGAATTTGGTAGTCGTAGTGTTAAATGATTCACTGTGAAAATTCGAACCTGTCGAGAGTCATAGACACTTTGATAAATTTTCAATGCCTTGAATCCAACATCAAAACATCAGAGAAAATTCAAATTTACTTGGATTTCGCAATCGTCGAGTTTAGAAAGTCGAAAACATGTCGATCGGTTGATTTACTTCGTAATGAAGGCAGAGAGAAAGAAAGACAGAGAGAGTCAAAATTTAAATTCAGGTTGTCGCTCGTCGGATGACTGCACTGCCAATTAAGTCGATCGAGTCGTTGACGAATTTTTTTTTCTTTTTTTTTGTGTGTGTGTTTCAAAAGTAAAACTTGACCGCTGTCGCCTATATAGTTCGAACGATTTGACAAATGCATTCGTGGAGAGCTCTCGTGCACGCGCGAGATCGGAGGCTCGGAATAACGCGATAAATATGTGTACACAGGTCGTTAAGCCACGAGGACTGTCTCGCTTTTAATCGAATTCAACCAATCGAATTAGCAGACCTTTCACTCGTGGCTACTTTACCAATTAAACTGACCGAGTGTCGTCGACGAATCTTTTCCCCTTGATTACGTATTAATTCTCACGAACATCGACTCGCATCGCTCGGTGTCTCTGCTTATATATTAAATTAGAAAAATCGATTGATAATTAGCGTCTTCCGCGCTGCAAGAAAATAATTAAAATGATTTTTTTTGACAAAACGTTGGGATCGTTTTAAGTTTGATCATTATTTCGCCGATTTTTACTTGAGCTTGAAGCATGTTGTCAAGATCAGCATTCTGAGTAATTCTTTCCTTCAAATACAGTGATGGATACAAAAAAAAGAATTTAAGGAATAACATTATATTTGGCAATAAATAAACAGTTTAGAATAGATCATTGTCATTAATATGGTATTGTAATATCAGTGTTGCCAATATAAACTCAATTTCCATGATACTCGCAAACATTCTCAGTTAAATTTGAGTTAGGATTACACCCGAAAACGACCAAATTTTTCCTAAATTGTTTCTCTGATTCCTTTTTTTTAATTTATCCGTCTAATTTTCATCCCTATATGTCGTCTAGTTAATCAATAACTTACACGCACATCAAACTTGGAACAGTTCGGAAATATTACGCCTAGAGAGTTAGCTGTGAATGCCGACAAAATTTAATTCAACGATTGTATTTCAAAGTCGTCGAAAATCTTCGAGGCGTGCCCTTGTTTTAAATAATTATCTCAAATTTCTACGCCGCGCGTGGGATTTTACATCTCCGGTTTCACTTAAGACGCCTTTAAATATCTATCAAAAACGCGTCGTAATCGCGTTAGCAGGGATTAAAGTAATCGCGGAAGCCAGAAAGTGGAAACCAACGACTGCGTCCATTAGCAGGCACGTTGTTGAAAAAATACTAAACTACAAAAATCCCTCGGTCTATAATTTACCCCATCCGGTCAGGGTGTATTCGATCCGTCGACATCCTCGACACACACGCGCCATCCATTTTCGACATACACAGCCAACTATCATCTCCATCTCATCGCATTAACCAATGGCAACATTTGCAAGTTCCTCAGCTAGAAATTTGTAAACTCAATCAGCAAATCAATCAGAACCACCGAGCAAGCAACATCAAACTTGGATCGATACACAGTCTAATTCGAGACTTTCTGTTATTATAATATGTCGCTTCAACTAACTGAAGCAGATAAAATATGAAACACAAAATTATAAGTACCTATTAATAAAGAAAGGAAATTATACAAAAGATAAATGAAGAAAATGAACAAAGAAAAGACGCAGTGAAATATCACAAGTAGAATAGGCTAATGGAGTACAGTGTAATTTAGTGTAACAGAATGTAACTCGAAAAAAGGATCGTTATTTTGGGAAAGAAAAAAAAATTGTAATGAACCAATCGACAATCCAACGATCAATCTCTTCTCACTCATCGGTATTTCTCTCCAAGGAGCTATATACGTATATTTATTCCTGCCGTTTCACAATATCGAATTCCTGGGAAATCCAATGTTCAAGAGAAAATCGATAACCTTTCAAAACCATTGCAAAAGAAAGAAAAAAAGAAAGAGAAAAGAAAAGAAGAACAATAAAAAGAATTCCATCGAGTACCAAACAGTTTAAAAAGCCAATCTGACGAAAACTTACATCGCAGAAACAAACCTTTCACCAGTGCTGTTCGATCGAACGCGAATCAGCCTTGTTCCGAAATACTAACAAAATAGCCGAGCTAAACGATAAATAATAATGGGGGGAGAGAGGAGGAGAGAGAGAGAGAGAGAGAGTGCTGAGGGGTCATCGATTCATCGAGACACCGCAGACTATAGCCGCTCTCGACCCTCGACGCAGCAATTTCATTCAACTTCGCCGCGACATTGATATTTTATTCAGCTGCCTCTCACTTTTTGCTTTCCAACATCGGCCGCGGCGCGTCAGCCGCACACGGGGTCTCTCTGTGTGTCTGTAGCTTGGTCATAATCCAGGTGAAATCGATACGCCGTATAAATCCCAGCCTCTCCGGTGCACACACACACGCGCGTGCTGTTTGTTTTTCTTTTCTTTTTTTTTTTCTTTTTTTTTTTTTTTCAAATCCCCTAGGTAGGACGCTGTCATTCGCGACGATCGTCGACCCGCGTAAAAGCCGGCCGATACGTGATACACCGTATATAATAACCGGAAACCCGGTGATGGCCAGAACTAATTACTTTCGCGTTCCGCCTGTAACCATAGTGTCGTTTGCCTGTACCACTGAACCGTACCAACCGTAATGGCGACTTGGTATAATGCAATGCCAACGCAGATGGCGAGAGATTTACGTGCGATCGTCACACGCTTTTGATACACGCGCTTATATTCGGGAAGTTCTTTTTTGGAAGGGATGTACTAGGTGGTTTTTGTATGAAACGTTCTAAAATTTAATTAACGCTCTAGTGAGATTTAACTGTCAAGTTTTGAGAAATGGTAATATGATTTTATATACGTGCAACACAATGTTACACGGAAAATTTTATCACACGATGATAGCGCATGTACGTGGACATAATCTGTGTACGGTCGATAAGTCTGAGAATATTCAGTGGGATTACTTCCAAATATTATTTCCAAAAGTCTGAAAGTTTATTTTACTTTATATTTATTTATATTATCTTTTTTAAATATTTAGAAAATCAATTATCACATATTAATATTAATACTGTTATTAATAATAAATGTTAAATCCTCGAGTGTCACAAATTTCGGATTTGATACACGAGATACGATAAATTATAAATTCATTAAATTTGTCACGTGCTATCTACAATTTTCAAATTGATTTCAAATTTTATTAATATGTCATCTATTTCAATACAATATCAACGTAACTTCAAAATGTCCCGTCATAACACACATCGTACACGTTACGTTAAACAAAAGTTCTTCGAGTGAGTCACTAAATACCCTGCGCTCTTACACGCCCACGACGTACACGCATTATGACAGTCTAATTACTAGTGTTAATTAGAGTTATTAACGGTATCGTGTGACAGGGTTAATAATCAAGCTCGACGTCGCCCGGTCGTCCGTAATCGCGTTCCGTTTCGACGGAAGTATCGCCAAGTTATCAATAATCCATCGATAATAATGATCGTTAATACCGCCCAAAAACGGTCATTTCCTTATTGCACAAAGTTCAATCAAGACATTTAGCCTCGTGCGAATTTTTTTCTTTTGCTATCCGATTTTTTGTTAAACATATCCGATTTTGTTAAACATATCCGATTTCACCCTACTTTCCCCAATAAATATTTCCAATACACATCGATAAAAATAATCCAATTATCATTCCCAATAATTTTTACTTATAAAACGTATATCTACCCAAAATTGTTTTTTTATCCTCTTTTTTTCATCCAACGTTCAAGATTAAGTAAAACAATACGTCATTTTCTGCTTGGCTTGTCGTTTTTCTTTTTTCTTTTTTTTTTTTTTGTGACGTATCGTTTCAATAATGCTCGAGCAAAGCCTGATCCCAAGTTATCTCGATCGATCGGCCAACGGAGCGAAACGGGCATAATTGGGTGCGAACCGCTGAATATGCATCGGGGCTCATTCATCTCGCTCGTTTTTTCTACCACGTGATATCGGAAGCGTTGGCACGCGTACACGCGACACGCGAGCGCCGATTGAAAAATTTCTGCTTTATTTAGCTTCTCTCTCTCTCTCTCTCTCTCTCTCTCTCTGCAGTGACACGACATAAACACGAATCTCAATTAATCGGCCGGCGGAATTATTTTTTCGCCGGACGACCGGCTCGTATGTCGCGCGCGAAGTTTTTTACTCGAAACTCGTTCGCGTCACACGTCACCAGCGGCCAATGATTGAAAACGACGACAGACGTTTCCTGCTTTTCGGCTTAATTATATTTTTACAACGCCATGCGATCCGCGTTGCGCGAAAAAAAAAAAGACGAACGTTCACGGACGCGTGAAATGCATCTTTCTTGATTCGCGCGTCAAGAACGTGGAAAAATACACATACGGGTGGGCGAACGTGGCCAAGTACGCGCGTATCGATTATAGAGAACCGATTTAACCGGTCTGCTCTATAGTTGCTTCGATGAATTATTTCTCTGGATTTTATTTGCACAGGTGAATTCGATTCAATTTAATTCATTCAAATATACACGAGGGGATTGTGTTTTAGAATTGTGGAAAGAAACGAGTAGAGGAAACATTATAAACGTCGGGCAAAAATATGAGTGAAATACGAGTGGTGTCACGCTACGATATTTTCGCTTCAACGTTTCACGAGCTTGTTTTGCAAGAAAGAGAAAACAGATAATATCTAATAGAGAATGTGGCAGGATACTTTGACGGAAATTTGAACGTTTTTAAAATTTTCCAACGAATTTTTGCTACATGGGAGGAGATTTGCTTCAATGACCAGCGACGAGGAGAAGCACCGTGTGCAGGTAAATGTTTCATAATCCGCCGTAAATTTTCTTAGACAACGCGTTGGAACGTTTCGGTGGGAAAGAGTTGCTTGTAATTAGTTACAATTGGCTACTGGTCTCCAATTTTTCAATATACAATGTATAACATCTACAGAGAATATTCACGAATTTATACTAATTAATATTACCAGATTTTTGAACATTTTCCCGGCTAAACGTGCTGCTTGTAATTAGTTACAATTAACTGCTGGTCTCAGTATTTTTCAATATACAATGTATAATATCTACAGAGAATATTCACGAATTAATGTTAATTAATATTACCAGATTTTTGAACATTTTCCCGGCTAAACGTGTACTTTATAGTTTAACACAAATATCGCACATTTTCTCGCTAATCACAGTCTAGTTTTTTCGGAGTATCGATAGCAACGAAAATAATCGGAAATCTTTGTTATTTATTCGTCTCTCTTTAAGCTAGACCGTATCAGTTTCTTTTAATGTTTAGTTTGCACTGCAGATAATTGCAACAAATCGATAATAACATAATAATAACAATAGATAATAATCACAATAATCATGATAAAATAATTGATTAATTGATACTCGCTAAATGTTCAAAAAGCAAATATTATATAATAATACAAACATACGAAATAGAAAACAAATACGAAATATTACGAATTATATTACACGTCGAAAAATCATGCTTAAAGAGGAACGTATTCTTTGTTTGTTATTCAGTATGTTTCTTATTCGGCATTAATCTTTCGCACTCTTAAACATCCAAACGGTTAAAAAAGAAATTCGTGAGAGGCTTAACATCAAAGAGATCGTTACACCGCCTGTTTCAACGTTCCTAGAACAGACTAAACTCGTAACTCAGACTAAACACTGAACTCAGACATATTGTTGGCTCAACTAGTAGTAAATTATTCGTTGAAATCCTATTTGAATGCGGCTGTATCACGTAAGTTATAACACGGGCAGAAATAAGGTATACAGAATCGGAGAGTACAGAACCGCCGATTCTCAACAAAATCCTCGAATTTCTTGATCAAATGTTACGTTTCACCTTTCCGACTTTCTATCCTCCTCGCCCGGCGAATATCAAAAAACTGAATGGATCTGACACGATTCGACAAAACCATTGACAAATCGATAGAAACGTTATGCTCGATTCCACTTTCGTCGCGGCAGACGATTTTCAAAGACGAAAGAAGGATTTCCGACGATACGTAGCTTTCAAAGATGAACGATTTCGAAGAACGAATTCTGTGTAAACGATTGCGAACGATCAACAATAGAATGTTTGTAAAAAAGGCTGTGGATTTTCGTGCACATGAAAATACGAAATTGCACAGGATGCGAACATAACGAGACGTGTAAATGTCCATTGTTTCCGTTAAATATTATTATAATATTTTTCTGAAATTATTCACAATTTATATGTTACATATGTATCATATAATTTCTATCTTTCTTTTTCAATTATTCGTAGCAACTATTTTTTTTTAACTCGTGATCTATTTAGAGACAAAATTCTTGAAATCTTCGATCAAATTTTAATTTCGACCGCCAACTTTCCCAGGTGTTTCGCTTCTCAGAAACTGAACGAAGACTCTGTGCTTTAAAGACTCTGTGTAAATAATTATGAAACCGTCTATAAAGAAAATTCCCGAAAATACCTTTCTGACCAAATTTCACATTTCACATTCCGACATTCCCGACTTTCTTTCGGAGAGTATCAAAAACTGAATGAAGGAAGTCGAGGTGACTTTAAACGCTTTGCTAATCTTTCTGTAATCGGCACGCCGACACAAAAAAAAAAAAAAATAAGTGGAAAAAGGTGGCGCTGAGCATTCGACTACGTATTTTTCAGCCGTCGATCGCGCGTATTTTCAGCTATCGATAGAAAAATTAACGCGGCTAATTCGATGTCGACGAGCCAAACTTTCGTCGCCGATCGGACGATTTAATCGACGCTCGTTGCAAAGACGCGCCACGAGCGTATATATCTCCAAGTTGGGCCATCCTTAAACCAGAACAGAGATATCCCCTTCCGCTATGTCACGCCTCGCTACTTTAAAAACATCCCCATCTTTTCTCTGTTTTATCGGGAACGGCGGGTGCCTGCCACCATATATATGCTCGAAAGTATGTGAACGTTTCCTCGACTCTTGTGACTCTAGTTGAAGAAAAGTGCGAGATACATAAATTTGAAGAAATTTCGTCGTGTTTCAGTTTGTACTTTAACCAATGATTTGTTAAATATCTCGGATAATAATCATATGATATATGTATCTCCTTTAGTTTAATATCATAGTAACAATCACGACAGAATTGCTTTCACGTTCGATAATCATAATAATTATTAGATGTACTGGTCTAAACATTTGTTTGAGAGAGTTGAATAATTAAATTGTTCAATTTAGAGTTACAAGATATTGCACGTATGTGTATTCGTTAACACGTCGATGATGATATGTACATGTACATGACAGATTTCACAAGAGAGGTGTAAATTTTTGCATCACGTCAGTAATCATATCCGAGTCACGAAATTATGTACGTATATAGTAGCTACGATGTTAATATAATTTAATGCTGATACTGTCAAAGCGATCAGAATCACCAATTCGTAAGTTTCGGGAGTTTCATACATTTACAACGTGGTTTGATGACATTTTTCGTATAAATAAATGTATAAATAAACGCTTTTGCGTTTTTACTGTTTATTAATCTTTACACTTGAGCTTTTCTGATGCTAATTTTTTGCACAATTTACTTCGCTATTCCCCTCTTCGTTTACATTTAAGGTATCCTCTTCCTTTAAAATACCCTACTCGCGGTGAACGAAGGATGCACAAAAGTTGGCAGAATGACCATTCAAAACCACGAGAATTCGAAAACTACATACGTATATATCTTGATAATCATTTTTGAGTCTTACAGATCCAAGAGAAACAACACTGATCCTTCGTAAAATACAACGAACAGTCATTGTACGATTACTTAGAAGATTAGCAAATCCAACTCTTCCCGAGCTCTCCTTTCCTCGCGAATCCAGCCAACTCTTTCCCATCGTAATTCATCTTTCCGCGCCATAACGCGACATCGTCTCTCTCTCTCTCTCTCTCTCTCTCTCGCCATCGTTTCCAAAAGTGTTATTATTTACAGGTACTTATCATTTTCATCGCGTGATTTCCAGTACTTCTCGGCATCGTCCTCTCGTGTCTCGCCGCGATCGCGAATACAAAACCGACACCACGACGAAATAAGAACGCCATCGCGTTCAAGCTGGTGACACCGCCGGTTCTCGCTTTATGGTCGCGACGAAACGTAACCTTGCGCGTTCTGCAACGAGCGACGTACAGGACCGCGGAGCACAAAATAAACAGAAGGAGAGAGAGAGAGAGTGAACAAAGAAGAAAATGCTGGAAAACGAGGGAGAGAGAAGCAAAGAGAAGAGTCGAAACGAGGTCCAAGCGCGCGCCTCTGTCACGAATTGCCTTGTTTTTCCCCGTGTACACTTCGTACACGTTGGGAACACGTACACGCGATGCATTGTGCCGCATTCGAAGTCGAGTCAGGGTCCGCAACCAGGGTTCCCTCTCTCTTTGCCCTTTCTCTTAGCTTTCTCTCTTTCTCTCTCTCTCTTTGTCACCATGCTTCTCTCTATTTCTCTCTCTTCTCTCTCTCTCTTTGTACGTGTCCCTCGCGCGCGGCCTACCTGTAAAAGCTGCGGAGATATCTGGTTTACCTGCGTGATTCGCTTGGGTTTCCCCAAGCCCCAGTATGTTTCAGAACCCGCTGAAATTGGGCCATCCATTTCCGCCATCAGTTTCCGCGGTTCTTTCCCCTCTAGTCGCCCAAGAAATCGCCCCGATCGATTAACCCCCTCTATGGGAGTTTTTAGCGCTTGTTCTCGGCTTATTTTCATTTCTCCGTCTCTCGGGTTTCTCTTCTCTCCAGTTTTGAATTATTCGGATTCCATTCTCACGCATCGTTCCCCTCGGAACGTCACCGATCGATCGATCGGGCGTGCCTTGGATCGCATCGAGCGTGTAATTTTTGTCGTGTGAGATCACGTTGGACGGTGATTTTTGAATGATTTTAGAGAAGGTCACGTTTGGGGAGAAACGTTTCTTTTCTACGGGAAAATTCTTAGCTTCGAATATTACTTATAAAGGTTCAATAAGATTGAAGTATGAAAAATATTCGACGTTGTATCTGCAACGTGGAGTTTGAGGTTAACCAGAATTTCGTTCGTTTACAAAAGCAGTTGTGTGTATTTTGTAATAAAATATTTTGTAATAAAAAACAAAAGACATTTTCTGATGGAGTAATTTGAAAACACGTAAAATTTGAAAACAAAGTGAAAAAAATTGCTTGAATCAAAATATGGGGCGGTATAGCCATTTGAGAACATTCTGTGATTCATTGATGTGAAAGATTCGCGAATAAATTCAAGTGTATCTTTTCGTGTCACTTTCGCCAATTTTTTAACGATAAAATTCTTGGTCTGTGTGAATTTAATTTAAACAATATACAATTGCCAATATAATTTAAACGATGTGCAGAGCAAAAAGCAAGTTTCCAGTCCGAATTTGAGAGGAAAAAAGAAAGAGGATTCTCTGGCTTTTACCGCGCTATATATTAACTCCAATTACGAAATTCTGGTTCTATCGAGGATTTTAAAAATCACCCGATCGAGGATATTTTAAAAATCTCTCCGTGCAATAGTTTTAGATCACGTTATTGTTCCTGCAACGATAACTGAACATATTTCTAGAAAATATTTCTGGGTTGCTCGAAGAAAATACGAAATGTGATCTAAATAAAATCTTATTTTACAATCGTCACTGTCGATTGAATATTATATTGAAACCGAATTTGAAAATTTGTCAGGTCAAGCCTTATTTCTCGAAAATCAAACCTTTCTGTTCTACGTTGCTTATTTTCTATTTTCTTCTTTTTCATATACTATATACAAGGTGTTTCGTAACATCCTCTGGACAATAATATCACACTTCAAAAGATCTTTTTATAACCATGATCAATAAAGTAATAAAGTAAAGCAAATCAATAAAGTAATAGCAATTAGAAATGTGACATTTATTACCAATACAAAAAAAAAAACACTCTACTCATTCATTTGTCAACAGTTACCCAAAAAATGCTAAATAGTATACGGAAACTCTTTAGATCGATATCGTACAGGTATTAGAATATTTTACCAAATTTGTTGATCATACAATCACATACCAGAACACCCTGTACACATAATACATGTACATGTAAGAAAAAGAAGAAGAAGAAGAATGAAATTAGAGAAAAGTAAGCAGCGTTCGACTCGCTGGTAAGCGAAAGAGGGCCATCAACCGGCCAGGTCGTCCCAATCTGCTCGCGAGAGGACTAATTCCACCAGGGGAGATAACGCGCGCGCTGGCGAAAGAAGCCGTAAAAACGGGCAGAACCGAGGAGAAGGAGATCCAATCGCGCGTTTCAACGTGCGCCGGCACGAGCATCTCGCAATCGCAACCGGTTACGTTAATCCCACAATCTCATCCGACACGGTTCGCCAAGCAAGCTGCGGCAGTCACGGCGATGACTGCGCGCCAGGCCGCGATTCATCCTACCTCGCCATCGTCAATGACTTTGTGGCCTTCGAGCCACATTTCTCCAACTCGTGACGCTTCGACATCGGCCGATCCTGTCGTTGGTATTCGAATTAGAAACGAGCCGGCAGGCAACAAGGCAAACTTTGCACGATGTTTCGAACTCCGGTTTCGAGAGTTTCGTCGCGGTGATTATTTTCTTGAAAGTAGTATCATTTGGTATTGTATGTAAAATAATTTAAAGTAACAAGAAACTCAAGGCCTTCAATTGCCTTTCGAATGCTCACTAAGATTATCAAGAGAGTGTGCGATAAATGTACAATACACTTTCCTTTAGATTTTTGGTTTATGCTGCAATATATAATATATACCTTCAGCGAAGTAAAGTAATTTTAAGCACTTTTTATTACTGCATTACTTTAAAGGACAAAGAAGAGTGTATTACTTAAATTATAACTTAAAGTGTATTATCAGAAATTTTCTGGATTTACGTATTTATTATATGTTTTATTATTATTTCCTTATCCCGCTATGACATTTTTACTGCATGTAAAGTATATGAATAGCAGCTTGCATTGCGGACTTTTACGGGTCCAAAATACGAGGATACAAAAACGAATATACAGAATGCACACGATACACGAAAAAATTCAATATATAGTTCACATTATAATATTCAATACGTAAAACGATCCTGTTTTAATCATTTCTATCATGAATTTACGTATTGCATTATCTAGTCCGCACAAAGTAAACGCTGGTCTATTATACAACAATAATTCACCGAAAGTTAAGCATGACACTGAATGAAAGAGAAAATATCAAACTTTCCTCTCATCCATGTGTCACGGCCACTTTAGTCACAAAATTAGCTCTGATTTTAAGAAGAAGGCAAACTTCTCTCGTATCGATCGCGAGTACATCGTTCACGCGCATTTTCTCTATCTACCGTGCATCTCTCGTCGCTCGAGAATATCGCTCTTTTATCCCGGCTGGAGTAAACATACGTACGCGTAACTACGTGCTACTTCGCTTTTTCTTAATCGGTGATCGGCGCAGCCGGCACTGAATCGCGGCCGTTTCTCTCCGGTGACAAATGCCACCGATTACGCCACGCTCGCGAGCTACCGATCACGTCGTTAACGCGAGACCCGCGGCGCGCACGAGCAGCCGAGCGAATTTCCGTAACGCGAACCCGATCATATTCGACACATCGAAAGGCACCGTCATTAGCGAAGCTCCAGCCCTTCGACGTCGATCTGAAAGCAGCACGTTGTCGCACGCGTTATTAGGTTGATCGATGTCGCGGAACGAGAGGTTTTCAACGGTGACTGGCACCGTATGCGACACGCCGTATCAATTTTACACGGGCGACGCAAATAACGGGGTAATCGCCTCGTTAATCGTCGTGCCTTTTTTTCTCAACTCGCTTTCCGCGTGAAACCGATGGCCAGTTCGCATGATTCGCTTGGTTTCCCGACCGAACTTCGACTCGGCAACTTTGCCGAAAATTTCGCGTTAATGGCGATACGAGGAAGGATATTCTTCGCCTCTAGTGGCTGCGAAGGATCGTAGTTTTAAAATACTTGGCGCTTCGATCGTTTTATGGGAAGTTTCATATATATTTTTCTTTAGGAATGACTGCAATTTGAAAAATACATTTAATCCGTCGCGTCTGTTGAAAATCATTCAATGCAAACGATTCGTCTTACTTTAATTGGAATTCAATTGAATTTTTAATTTCTAATTTTTAGTTCAGTTTTTTCATTTCTTGATATTAAAAAGTAACGCCGGTCGTTGCGTTAACGCCAGTCAACGTGTTAATACTTAACGAACGGATTGTTACTTCTTCAGCTTTCTTTAGTTCCGGCCTGATCGCTAGCGATACCCCCTCCACTGCATCGATGAGTGAGAAAGTGGGGCACGCCGAGGAAATGGAGGGAGTAGAGCTAGCGATCAGGAAAATAGGGGCAAGGGCTTGCGCACCGCCAGTTATCCACTTCTGTTTTAAAACGTTGCAAGTTTGTTAAATTAACATCATTCCTAATAAAATTTTTAGATACTTAGTTATTTATTTTTACATCTAATATCTAATATCTAAACGTAAATCAACATCTTAGGAGGTTAGCATACGTGAAAAAACGTAAATCTACGGATCTCGTTCGTTAAGTGTTGAAAAGAAAAGTGAGACGAAGAGAAGGACAAGACTATTACCGATTCGAAAAAGCGCATCGTGTGAAACTGGCTATAACACGTGGCTGTACGATCGGTCGACAGGTAATGTAAACAATTGATGATCGTACGATCGTTACTTTTAGGAAGATAACGAACCGGGAGAATGCTTCGTTCGAGCATCGCGCGATGCGCGTTATACGAACTTCATTTGTTCGAACGGAATTGCAAATAGTGCTCGATCAAATGAACTATCTGCCGGTTGAATCCGCTTTTCTGAACGTCAGCTCGCGTTACACGGTTAGACACCGGAATTTCAAATTTTTCCAAAGATCCGTTTTCACTCGTTGAAAATTATAACGAGTACTCCGTTTTGGTTATTACATATTGCTATCGATGTAAATCATGTGCTACGTGTACGCGAATCTTTGCAATTTTTAATTTCTCAACTGCATAAAAATCTTATACGTTTTACATAATTGAAACTCTGAAACGACAAAAGAAGACGGAGACAGATTTCACTAAGTGAAATTGAAAAGCTTCGTTAGCGTTCTGAATATTTTAAAATCGTCACTATTCTTTTCAAATAGAATGTAGAATGGTAAATTTTTACACTGGTTATGAATTTTCTTTTAATATTAAAGCAGTTGGATGGATTAGCTTAAAAGTTTTATGAAATTTGAACGAAGAAAAAATTTGAGCTTTAAAATACACTTTCATGCTCCCGAAATTAATTTTATATTTTCATAATGGAATATTTTAATTTCATTCCCTTTTGTATCTACGATCACATGTGCGATTATAATATACACAAAATTAGATTCTGAAGTCAGGACTCAAACGAGGCGAAGAAATTCGAGTAAAGATTTCTTAAAATGACGATCGACTCAGAAAAGAAGTCCAAATTATTTGCAATAGCAATGGCTGATCTAAACTCAAGTTAAATTTCGACGCGAAGGATGACAAGCAGAGAAGAGGATACAAAATAATAAGCACACGATAATAAACAAAATGCGAACGCGCAACTTTCGACGTTAAACGAGATGTCGCAGGAAATTAAAATATCAAGACAAGCACTGTTGCTGAATAAGACGATTATCTCGCGGAATCTTTGCCAGAAGAAAAGCAAAGAGTTGCATAGCGTGGCGACAAATGGCCCCCGATATCAATCGAGGCCGTGGCAAGTCGACACGACGGGACGACAACAAAAAAAAAAAGACCGATTTCGATTACGAATAGAATGCTCTCGCCGAGCGAGATGAAAAATACCCGGCAACCATACATCACCCCGCCACGGATAATATATCGTGACATTATAATTCCAAGTGGACGGAAATGAGGTTCTCGTCGTGAGATCCGCCAGATATACGATCCAAATATAATAACCATGCCGTTCTCGCCAAGTGTCGATCGCAGCGTCATTTATCAAGCCCTGGTACACCTTTTGCGCCCTCGCTCTGCTTGATATATTCCGCGAATCTCGCGTTACTTTTACGAAACTGCCCGCGTCAGGCTGCTGTATACGTTGGATGAAACTTCTAATCACGAGCAATGTCGTGTCTCGCCCGCAAGAAAGGAGACTTGCAACACTTTCTATCGGCAACTGGTTTCATTTTTTCAGTTTCCAGACAGTGCAATTGTCTAAACCTGGGTTCTTCGATACATTTCTCCAATTTTAATATTGTACACATTTGTAATTTTCCTTCTTTTCGTTGAATTTACGAAAGGGTTTTGCTCCTTTAAAAAAATATAGTACGAGATTTAACGAATATAATAACAACTATTTATTTTAATTAAGATATGATAATATTTTCGTGACGTTTTTTCGTGATTGTTTTTTAACAACTGCGAATACAATATATTTTCCGCTATTTTATTTTCTCCTTTCTTTCGTAATCAACGTCGCCGTTGTTTGACTCGCCTACAAAATTTGCACTATGTCCTTGAATTTACACCATTTAAATATAGTTTCTTGATACTTGATTTTAATATCGCTTTTTAGTAATTAAGAACGTTGCTATTAATACAAAGTTCCATTAATCATGTAGATTTCTTAGTTTAATGAAATTTGATTTTTATATTTAATATTTAACACTTGACAATTGGAATCTGGATTTAATTTCGGCATTCTTGTGAAATTTAGAAAAATCGTTGTATTTATAATGTTACGACCTAGACGTACTCGTTAAAAAATTTGTAAGCTATCTGATTATAATAAATCCAAGGGATTAAATAAATCAGCTGTACGATTGGCTTGAATTATCATTTCTTTCTGATTTAACAAAGAGCCACGTACGATGTTACAATTTTGCACCGTTGAGATTCTCCGTCGCGTTTCACTGTCACACTAAAAGTAATTTAATCCTCAAGTGACGTCGCAGAATCACAGTAATGACTATTTTACACAAAATTCCATTATACAAAAATTCTACTTCATATTCTATGCTTTCTCTGCCAGAGACTAGTAATAAAATATCAAATCGAAATTTAAAACTCCAGAATTAATTAATCCAAGACCTAAACTTTTGTCGCTCCCAGTATCCAATAATACCAGTTAAACAATCCAATAAAATCATTGGGTCTTCTAATCCTCGCGTAATACAAAAAAAAAACTTAATTTATGACATTCTCGAGCGTCGTCGCTCTGCATTCTTCTGCTAGGGACTTTAGAAGAAGAAAAACTAAGCAACTACTTAGCTTAGTGGACAGATGTGCTTCGAATCTTTGCAAATGTCAAGTGCATCGAAGTCTAGCGAATAAATTAGGATAAGGCACTTTTTCCTAACGCGCGGAAAAAACGAGTGGAAAAAGTGTCACAGGAAGACGAGCTGCAGATCGACTAGCTTTTTTACAGGGTAATATCAATCTGGATTTACTTAGCAGCGATTGCTAGATAGGTTTTTCCATCGTACGATAGTGTAGTTCGAGATGAAGTTTTTGTGTTGGGAATAACGACGACGAATCGTGCCCGTATTTTAGAAAGTTCCAGACAACGAAATTTCTAAAATAAAGTAGAACAACATTATGTTATTGTCGTCTAAAATGATGACCATTGTGTAAGACAACACGATACATCATTGTGTGTTATTTTCATTATGTGTGTAGAAAGATTACAAGATATGTATTGCAAATATACATATATAGGCTGGCCACGGAAAAACTGAAGGGGTTTGAAAAAGTCATAACTTGTTCGTTTTCAATCTTCTTTATTTTCTTTCTTTATAGGTTATAAAATTATAAAATTATAAAATTCATCAATTATAAAATTATAAAATTCCAAATAAAATAATGAAAAATTTTAAAAACATGTATTTGTAAAAGTTATTTTTGTTTAATATCGTTCAGTGTTTCAGTGGGTATATTTAAAAAAAATTAGTAAGTATGAATAACTATATATATATATATATACACCTATCTCAAAGATGACTTAATTTATAGATATTTATTGATACACTGTCTATGTATCTTGTACGTAGATATATATAATATATCTTGTAATTATACTCTGTATGTTTATATAATATACCTGGTAATTTCTATATGTATATACATACAGATTTATCTTTTGTTTCGAGCTTAATTTAATTGATTGATTTAATCAGTTAATTATTCCCCAATTTGATTAATTTGTTTCAAATTAGATCGATTTAATCATAACGGCCAGATCTCGCTACAATAGCGTTAAAATATAGGGTGGGCCAAAAATCAATTTCTACTAAAATAAATAAATCCGTAATTCTTTTATTCTATATTTTTTTTTTTTACAGATAATGAAAAAATTATGCTTGAATGTAAGTTTAAATTTAAAATCAATAAAATTAGTTTTCTTCTTATATTTTGATGTTTCATTAGAAGAAAGAAAGAAGGTGGGAAAAAACTTTTGGCTCACTCCACATTTCACACGACGCACGTAACGTATGTTCATTAAAATTTCCTACGTTTAATTCAGCAAGTGCTATATACGATAATTCAGTTTGCTAGGTTCTTGTCGAACAATTCCGGAAGCCGCTTGAAAAAGTTTGAAACCGCGTGTCGCTTTACGCAATATCTACTTACGTCTCGACGCGGAGCTATAAAACTTGCGGGATTTAGACGCGTGCTCGGCGAGATCCCGATATTGCCGTACATCCAGGGTGTACGTCGGCGCGAAGTCGATTACGAAAACGGCACTTTAACTCAAGTGGAAAATGTGCATCCTCCTGGATTCATCGTGCTGCTCACAGAGAAACGCGTACAGAGAAACGGGTAATTCTTGGAGAACGATCTCGCGCGAATCAGAAGCGGGCGGAAGCAGCTCGAGAAAAGAGGCACGTCATTTCCTTCGTGTAAAAACTGGCCTGCATACGCGTACAATGATAACACCTCCGCGTCTACAAAGCACAACGAACCTTTTTTTTAAAAGAAGAACTTGATCTCTGTTGTTATTCAAATACAGCCAGCAGTGATTTAATCATGGAATTAAATTTTATAAATGTTTTAAACGATCCGGGATTAATGACGAAAAATATGGGACGAAGAAGAATTACGCTAGCGTAGTATTTTCATACTTGGAATAAGTTTCAACTGTTTTTAGATCGTGCATATAATCAAAGAGGAATAAAGTTGTTTAGTGTTTGCTTTCCATGAAAATGTTGTTTAAGCCTGATGCCGGTGTATGTGTTTTTTCAACGTTTTGAAAAATGTTCACAACGTTAATCGAGTAAGTGAATATTTGTAAAAATGTATCATTCGTCGCGATTGACTTTATAAAAATGATACTCGAAGGGCGAAATAACATTCCACATTTGGCTACTTTCCTTCGTTGATATATTAATGCTTACGTATTGACATTATTGTTGCACGAGTGTATTTTAAAGCTCTCAACTGCAAAACCATGTTCATCAACTCTACAAATTGAAACGGTTAAAAAAAAGAAAATTACGATTATAAATATTATTTCCTAAAATTTGAACATTCAAATTATAATATAATATAAATGGATTGTAAATGAAAGTGAATCGTTCATTTCATATGAGTGAAACGTGGATAAGTGAAAGCACAGATATTGAATCCGTGGATACGAAGGTTCCAGCGTAGAAAAAGATCGGAGAGAGAGTTACAAATATCGGTGACACTTATGGAATTCTTTCTTCTGGGATCTTTTTCCCTGAGAAACGTGCTGCACCATTGGGCGACACCTCGCCGGCTGAGAGGGCAATCCCATCTATCACAAAAATGGTCCCAACGAATCCGAAAATGTCTTTTCCTTTTCTACCTTTGTCACTCTGGCCCCGTTAACCAGTTCTTCGAGAGGCCATGTTCACTGATAAAATAACCTCGTGTCGTGATAAACTCCCGTTTCATTCAGTAGATACCTAATACAGTGGAGTTACAACGATGTTACAAGAAATAATTCTATGAATAATTTCTATGAATTATTACACGAATAATTTGAATAAAAGCAGAAAGACCACGATGTACGAACGCCTTCATTACTATGATAAAAGAAAACACTTTCGACAAAGCACTGCAAGCAGTGCCGAAAAATTTCCATCTTTTATCGAAAAATGTTCTATATATACCGATAATAATTCCGTGGCTAGCAGAGTTCAAGAATTACATAAGATGAAAGCTAAGAATAATTAGTTAGATATTAAAACATATTTCTCAACTTTTACTGACAACAGCTGTTTTTATTATGACTATTAGCAGCAGTAAAAAAAAAATTAAATAAAAGGATAAGACGAGAGTAAAGAAAAGTTGTAAATAAAAATACCTGTTAATAAAACTGCTAATTCTATTATTGTAAAAAACTGACGTTCATTCTATTCCGGATAGTCTGTAGGTTTCAGTCAAATCGGACACCCGCCAAGAAGCATTTATCATAAAATTATAAAATTCAATTTATAATTTCCAGAATATACGTTAAACTCGTGCCACCTAATTCTTGATCACCCAACTATGAACATTCCATCTTACGAAAGTGGACGCAGTGTACGCAATCCAATTAAAAAAAAAAAAGAAAAAAGAAAAAAAAGGAACGTTTCGTTGAAAAGTGAGACAGCCTGCTCGCCCTATCATATCTCGCTCCGCTCGTTTCGCTCGTTCGCACAGAGCGAATCGTCCCTGTGTTCAACAATCCCGAGACACGTGACCGACCTACAAAACGTATGGTTATGCTCGTTTACACTCGTCGATTCGTTGATTCGCCTACTCCGCGGACACGGCAAGTTGCAGTTACCGCGGGCGAGATAAACGCGCCATTGTCCGAATTATCGTCTGATCGTTAAATCGGTAGGCTGGCATTACCGCATTAGCGGTGGTTATCGTGCGAAAACCAACGAGGGTGAATCTTGCCGGACGCGATTCAGCCGACGTAATTTGATTCACCGACGCGAGTGTACGCGCATGTACGACTTCGGGACGATCCACGATCGTTCGATTGTGCCGCGTGGAGAATTTCACGTGTTCACGGACAGAAACCAGGCCGCGAGATCGCGTTCACACGTCGCGTAAAACCTTCGCGCCGATCCCTGGCTAACACGATAACCCGCCGGGATTAGCCTCGGCCCCCGAGTGTCCCCTCAATTATGGAAATTGTTTTCACTCGAGCGGAAAACGCTTGTGGTTACGAGCGGCCGTTAGACGAACGCTAGCACCGTATCGTTCAAACGGAACAAGAAAAAAAAAAGAAGGGAAGAAAGGGAGGAGAGAAAGAAAGAGAAGAAGGGGAACGTGAAAAGGGAAAGTAAATACATGCAGCACGTGTATATACACGTAAGTCTCGGGACAAGTAGTGTGCTTGCTTAAAGATCGGACCAAGTGAATAATGCTTCGCGCAATGAAGAATCCGTAAAATCGTACTATATAATTGTGTATTACAAAATTGTATGCGTATAATACAATTGTATGACTTATATTATAATCGTATATAACTGTATGGATTGATATATAACTGTATGAATTGTATTATAATTGTATACAATTGTATTGTGCTTGCGTTGCAAGTGTGAATGAAATTGGAATGTTGTTGTTATTATCCATGTATTAATTGTGTTATGTGTTACTTGTATAGTAAGTAGAAATATAATTGGAAAATTGTTATTGTTACGACGAATATTAACCGAGAAATCTTTCCTTCTTTGCAAAATTAGAATGATCGAATTGATTTGCAACCACGAAGTGGGTTTGGTGTGTTTTTTTTTTACAAGATTTATACATATTTGTCCTGATTCGATCAAAAGAAGGAAAATTCAATGACCGAATCGGTTGTGCCCGATTTGTGTCAAAGTTAAGCGATTAACGTAACAAAAAGCATCCCAAGATGTTATTATTCTACCGGATTATTTTTAACAGACGACCGACAAATTTGTAAGATTTCAAATTGCATAACAAAAGTAGAAATAATTTTTCACGAAAAAGAAACAAAAAATATATAAAAGAAATACGAAAGACATGTTCGTGATTACGAACACCAGCGTGTCGTTGAACGGCGACCACCACACTCACGAGAAAAGAAAGAAAAGAAGAAAAGAGAGGGACACGGAAAGGGAAAGTACGTAAAACGCGTAATAACGTTTCCTCACTAATGACCCCGTATTGTTCGACTTTGTGGCAAATCGTTGGCAAGCGACTCGACCGTTCCACGCGATTATGAAAAACTGCACGCTCTCGAACCCTGGTCTCGCTAACCACGAGAACACCACTCTACTAAGCCTTTGTCTTTCATCGAGCACCACAGCTGCCGCGTATTAAACGAAAATATTTGCGAATAATCGCGGCACCCTGGCACTGACGAGAATCGAGTCGAGTCTTTCTTCTCTTCGCGAGTGATCGCGAACACTTTTGCCTACTTTTCCACGTTGAAACAGCCGTCTTCTTCTTGCACGCCCGGAAGATTAAAACGAGCTTTCGCGTTCGACGATCGGTGTTCATTCGGTCTGAAGATTATTCATTGGACGAAAGAAGCATCGTTGAAGACGTACGTATAATGAAATGGAAATACAGTGTTGGATGATCAACCACTTATCTCGAATTTGCTACGAGCGAACCAGTTTCCCCGCGACGAGAACTATATCTAAGGACTATATCTAAGTCATGTAGGGCATCGCGCGCTGTAAAGGGTGTCTCTGAAATCCTAGCACGACCAGTTGAAGGGTGGAGTAACGCTTTTTCATCGAAAGACAAGTTTGAAGATTTGTCGAGTATGTTATGTCCGAGGTTTGTTTGTTAATTTCAGACTGAATATGGTAGAAAATAAAGCGTGGCCTGTTTGTATTATATCAGCTGTCGTCTTGAAATCCGTTTTTAAATTTCAAAAATACATTTCTTTCCCCGCCATCAAGCCATCGAAAATAAATTATCAGAGAAACAAAGTACATGTTTACGAGAATCGATAAATATTATATTCTCGACTGTCCTTTCGAATCCGAAAAAAGGAAAAAGAGAAGAGAAACCTGAATATTATAAACGCGAAAATATCAGACTCGATTTGAAAATTCCTCGCGATGTCTTAACACCAAATTTTGTTCTTGTTTCAAGGGATTCAAACAAGAAAGACCGTAAAATCAGCGATTGGCAACGAGTTGATTTTCAAATTCGTTGTCAACAGTAGTCACAAATTATGGCCGACCGAGGAAACGATAAAAATCTAAAACGATGAAAATTGCCTGAGACTAACGTGTCGTTATAAAATCCAAACACTGACTTCTCTCGGGTCAGCTGCTCTCGCGAATCACGAGGTGGCGAAAAATCCTTCAATTTGGATTGGCAAGACGTTGCCAAAGTAGATTCGAGCGCTGGCTGAACGAGTGCGTGTCGGACGTGTACGCGTCGTCACGGAAGTTGGTCGGTCGGCCACGAAAGAGGAACAGGGGGATAGATGTGAGCGGAGTATTGCCATACTAGCCGGAGGGGGTGGTCGAGCAGAGAGACAGAGGGAGGCAAAGGAGAGTACAAGTTGCACGCGAGCTCGCGTGATCGACACTGACGCGAGCTCACGCACGCTTCTTGCCGTGTATTTCGTTTCCATTCTCTGTTGCTGCTCTTCTATCTCGACTCTACTCTTCTCGTCTCCACACTTTCTACGCTCGTAGTTTGTACTCTTGCGCCGGGACCTCCTCTTGTGCAGAAGAGAGCAACAGAGAGAGAGATGGTAAGCGCGAGAGAAATATACGAGGAGATGAACAAGGAAACAGGGTGCTGCACCTCTTTGCAACGGGGTAATAACGCGTAGCTTTATCAACCACGGCGACTTCTCTATTTATTATTTTCAGCGTGTCCACGCACGCGGCTGAGATCTTGTCGTTCTCTCCGGAGAATAAAGGTCGAGCGAACACCTGGCGAGAAACCAACGCGCAACGTTGATTACTTGAATTGCAAAAGCCCAGCTCGAGAGACTGCGTGGCTCGTTCTAACGTTTCGAGGAATTCAAAAGTGAACGACCGATCAATTGAACACGACTAATCTAATAACGTGTGGCGCAACGTGACTGAGTGATTTCGATTGGCAATAACTTTTTGTTGCGAGTTACTGAAGAACAATCTAGCAAATGTTATATTTCTCGTCCATTCTGAAGTATATTTTTGTATTGTTGCAACTCTGTTCTATGAAAACGTCGTACGTTCGCGAATTAATTTTATGAAGACCAACTTTGCGATCTGTCGATTTGTTTCTTCTACTCGTGTTTTGAAATACGCGTTGAAGGGGGTACTTTTGTGTATACTGTATTTCGAGATGAAGCAACGTTTTCATTGTTTCGTTGTTTAACGTCTGAAATTCATAGGAAAGGATTCCAAGGATTTTTGATATTTGGACATTTCATAAAATATGAAAGATTATCTCGTGTGATTGTGTCTTTCTAATGACCTTCAAACATCACAAGAATATTTGTGCGTGTGCTAAAATTAAACGAGACGTTTAAAAAGTAGAACTGGGCAAAAGAGCTGGTTTCACAGAATTTTAACTTTGGTAGAGAAGTTAGAAAAATTCCTAAAAGACTACGCGATTTTTTTTTTTATCAATAAAAAGATCAATCTATATCGGCAAGGTGAAAGCCTAATTTTCCTCGACCAGATACATACCGATTGAAGATCTGGATTCTATACAATCACATCGATACAGTTGTCGAAATGATACAGTTTGTCAAACTAGAAGAAAAATATACATAAAAACGGCCGAAATTCTTACAACTTCGCTGACATTCGGAACATCATCGTATCACGAACTTTTAAAACTCGTTCTCAATTAAATCTCGATCAAATTCCCCAGTCTTTCGAGTCATTTTAAACCCGAGCGTTGTTCATTGTCGAAAAACTAAAATGTCTGGTTGGCCACATTAAGTCTCGCTTTCACGCGGATTTTCTTCCCGCGACGAACAAGGAACAATCAACGTAAAGAACGTGGTATTCGCGAATAAGAGAGAGAGAGAGAAAGAGAGAGTGAACAGAGGACCAAGGGGATGCGCCGGGAGAGAGAGACGTTGCGAAACTCGGCCGGAATCTTAAATCAATGGACCGTGTTACTTGGTTTAATTGAATTAGAGCTACACCACCCTCGGCG
The DNA here is from genome assembly GCA_032399595.1 of Tetragonula carbonaria. Lineage (NCBI taxonomy): Eukaryota > Metazoa > Arthropoda > Insecta > Hymenoptera > Apidae > Tetragonula > Tetragonula carbonaria. The sequence goes on from JAUCRC010000003.1 coordinate 14,973,162, forward strand.
ACCGGCACTCGTTTACAGAGACAAATTTATGAGAAAGTTTTTAATCAGTTGGGAAACGAACGAGAAAAGTATGTTAATATCCGCGAGCCTGAATCCCAGCGAGTGGCAAACACGAACTTCGCTAATCGGCCGAAATTAAAATTCATTCACGGCAAGGAAACGGAACTTTGTTCCCGAGCCGAGAAAGTCGCGCTTGCTCGCGATAAATAATTAAGATCGAGATTTCAGCCACGCCGTCGAATTGTCTTTTCTCTCTCTCTCTCTCTCTCTCTCTCTTTCTCTCTTTCTCCAAGATTAGTCGCGGCAAGCATGGGGACGCAGCTGGCATGAAGAATCGACGATACGTATTGCCAGTTTTCAGATAGTCGTCGAATACGAGGGTGACAAGTATTTGTATATTTATTTATCTATTTTACGATTAAATTACATACTTCCTCATCTGTGACAATAGATCTTTAATACTTCGTCAATATGACAAACTTCAGATTGTCTTCTTTAAGCAATTGCTCGTGAGACACTGATATTTTTGTCAAGATTGATATTTAGACGGAAACATGACTGCGTAAATCGATTTATTTTAATTGATCGTTTAAATTATAACGATTTTGTACTTATGTTAGGCGTCAAAGACGATGTTAATGTAACATTCGAGTCTTTATTGGCATTGTTGAGGCTTCGTTGAAAATCCCCAGGAATCACGTGCCAGATTACATTTGAATCTTACAATAATGTAGTTAGTTGGTTAGTTAAATGGACGCTTGATCCCTCGACTAATTTACTGTGAAATAAATTGTCTGTAAGCTAACAGCAGTAAGTAGCATAATTCAGGCGAAGTGGTTCGTACGGGAAGAATTAACCATTTTGGTGTTAAATACTTTTGACGTATCAGACACACTGATACATGAATCGACGATTCTCAAATAATCGAAAGTTGGAATTATCACTTTTCAGAAAATCATTTACGATACTTAGATGTAAAAATACAACGTAGAATTTAAGATTAGATTATTTCGTCTAATTATCAAACTGAAAAACGTACGTCGTCCTTTTGAAAACGATAGCTTGTATTATTTTTCCAGCCCATCAGAGATGTAATGTTATTTATATTCAATTGTTAACTACCCGTTAAACAATCTCGCAACAATACTGAAATGTATATCACCTTTTTTCCGACGAGTACTAAACAAATTCTCAATCCACTAATTATCCTAAATTTATTTCGACCGAGCATTCATCTCATATTCAGCTCATTTGAACCAAATTTCACTCGATCAAACGAATTTTTCTCTTACTGGTTGAATTATTTGTACCTATTTATTTGAACCTAAACACCTGGTATGTGAACGAAAAATCGCCGAAAAGTTCATAGAAACGGTACTATTACCTGTATTACTATCACGCTACTCTGATTTCGTTTTGCTCCAGGTAAGACGATTATAATCAAAAGAAAAGAAGAAAAGAAAAGAAAAGCCAAGTTCAACACAGTAATAGTAAAGAACTGTTATCATCCCAACAGAAGCGTTATATCGTGCGAGAAAAATTCTAAACAAACGCATATGTAAAGCGTTGAACCGGCGTTAATTCGATCGGCTGTCGCAAACGTCGCGCTGCTTCGTTTTTCATTCGGCGGCTCTTTTATTCGATCGGCCGCGAACGAAACCGAGGAATTTAATTAATTTACAGAGAGAGAGAAAGAGAGAGAGAGAGAGAGTTCACGGAGAGAGAATCGGTCGCGTATGTGACCAAGCGTGATCAGCGCGGAGTTAGGTTATTGTGCGATGGTAGTTTATCTTGCAGTACTCTCTCTCTCTCTCTCGCACCTCTTCCCCCCTATCGACTAAACTTCCGTGCCCGATGATTTATCTTCGTTTACCGTTGCCCCGTAACCAATTTCCGAAACTTCAGCGTGAATCAGTCATGAGTTTGCCTCGCTTTAAATAACTTTTCCACGCCGGAGGTTTACTTTGCGCCTGGCTATATTCGAATGCAATTTTCACAGTCGTGTGTCTTAGCGGGCGAGAGACACGCGATCGAAACCTTCCCCTCCCCTCTAACACCATTGTCCAACACTCTCGTTCGTTCATAAACGAGAGAAATTTGCGAATTTTTGAAATTCATCGAAACGAAGTTCGCGAAATTTGTAGTTGATTAACTTGCCGCGTTCTCGACTCTATATATATATATATATATATATATATATATATATATATATGTACAATAAGCTAATTTAACTAGGTTCATACTCTAACGATAAATTTATTAATTTTTATATAATTTTAAATTAATCATATAAATAATAAAATATAAATTAATTTTTTTAAAATTAAAAAAAATAATACTTATGTATATGTATAAATAAATTATTTATTATTTAATAAATAAAATAATAAAATATAATATTATACTATTATATGCTTGTTTAATTTTTTTACTATTTACAAATAATTTTATAATAAAATGAATTATTTATGAATTTTCAATAATTTTAACTATTAGATTATTAGATATTATAAAACATTCATAAAAAAATAATTGAATAATATAAAATTCTAATTATTTTGGAATCTAGATTCTAAAATAATTAGAATTTTATATTAGTCAATTTCATCACTGTCTTGCGTCGACTCTAACTCAACTTGTTTAAAAATATCTCGAGTTTGAGCAAAATTAGAAATGTTCTTATCTTCCTTTTGAAGCGTTTTAAATTCACTTTTTTTTCAAGTATCGATTGATAAAATTTGTTGACATCTAGCAATTATGTAAAATAATGCTCTTGATAAAAAGTTTCTGATGAAGTACTTGAACATATTTAAAAACATTGAAATCTCTCAGGTATAAAGTATTTGTTCGAATTAGAATTAGCAATTTCAACTGAATTCTCTCGTAGGAAAGATTGTTGAAATGTTTTTAAACTTTCGAATACTTGGTAGTGGTAACTTTCGAGTTGCCAACAATCTGGAAGAACGAAATTTTTACCAACTATTCCATTTTTGGATGTTTTATACGGTATCTAAAACTTTGAATATCTCAACTACTGTTGACGATGAACAGATTTTTATGAAAATTCATATTTTTTTAGATTATAATTAAAAAGAAAAAAATAGAACCTCGATAGTAAATTGTTAGAAAGCACTGTTCTTTGAATGTTTCATATTATGTTCATTATGTGCAATTTCACAAAATGCATAAAAAACCTAATGATAAAAAGTGATGTCAATCAAAGTAAGCTTGTTTAACACATAATCAGACGTTAATTGTTGGTTTCTCGATGAAGAATAACATGAAAGTTAACTTAAATCTTTCAAATGGAATCGTAATCTCAATATAAATCAATATAAATATATATAGACTCGACATTCTCTGACGAAAAAGCGTTTCTTGCAAAAAAAATGTTCTTTAAATCTATTACATGAAAAGCAAAGAAAGACGTAATAAATTAAATGAGTTTTAGGTTTCGTTCCGAGATACGTGTAAAATTGTCGACGATCATCATTCATTCAGGATGGATGTTGATTTTGAACTTTTGCCCCCGATAGATTATTACTACACCACTGCGTGATACGTGCCACCGTGTCGATCAATTCAGTTCGTCCAGTTCCTAAAACGCGTAACCTGAATTTCACTCTCTGATAATAACCCCGAGATTGTCATCGATTGCGCGTCGCGTCGTTTCGCTGCGTTTTGAATACCAGTAGATACATTATAATACGTACACACGGTCGCAATCTACACGCAAGCCGTACAAGAGAACACGCGGCGTATGCAAAACGTCTAATCGAATTTGCAATTTTAACTACCGGTCAACTGTTCTATACACAAACGACGACGTTGTTTTGTTTTCTCTCTCTCTCTCTCTCTCTTTTTTTTCTTCGTTTTCAAAATTATTATCGCGTACATAGTAGTACGAAACCACTTGTTTCTCTCTGTTGCGTGAATACATTGAAATCTATCTGATGATAGAAATTTCTCAATTTTGAAGTTGAAGAACAAATATGCACGTTTTGAATATTTCAAAGAATAACTTCAATTTTTCAAGGTATCGCCATTGCTTTTTATAGCGGTGTTCCAATTTAAATTCCGGACGAAGTTTGCAATTGAAATACATAATATCATGTAGACGCGCACTTAATTCTCGTACTCGGTTCACTTATTGGCGAAATGAAACGAGATAATACAGTAGTGGAAAATCTCATTTCCACAGTTTCAATGAAACTAAGAATTGTTTAACGAAGAATGTTAAATTTAGCCAACAGTTAGCGAGCGAGGGAATCCATCACGGTAGTATCGTTAAATCGATGCAGAGTTTTCTCTCGTCTATCTACGTGTAGCTCTATGCATTTATATTTCAATTTCAACTTCTTGTTGCTAATGACAAATTCCGTAGCACTCTTTGATTTATACGACTCAATTATTATGCGCGACGATCTCGACCTTTGTGCGTCTTTCTTTCAGATTTTTTGGAGAGCAACACAACAAACTTTAGAAGAACGAAATATTGGAATTAGAACCAATGTGGTCAAGATGACCAGTTTGTAAATAGAACATAAATAGAAACTTGTGCAAATTATTGTGTTATAAAATTTCTCTTCAACGTTCCTAATGAAAGTTTTATACGTCAGTCGGTTCTAGTATTAACAAAGATTTCAAAGTATTACGAAATCAAAGAATTTCTTTCTTTTCTTCTCGCATATGAGATATCATCTCTCTCTCTCTCTCTCTCTCGCGCGGGGAGACGAATGCTGACAAAAATTCAAACATCATGAAAGGGATCGATTACGAAATCGCTAAAAACGGAACGGACAGAGCTTCGCAATTTTCCAGTTCGCAAGTTCGATTTACATGCTCCGTCGAACGATAAATAAATAAATAAATAAATTCAGCTGTCCGTTAACGATCTTGCGCAATCGCTGGCCAGTTAATCGGCAGCCTTTCGCTTTCTTTCGCGACTCGTGAAAACGCCGCCCGCGAACGGGACACTCGCCCGCGAAATTAGTTTCCTGCAGGCGGCGCAGCCCTGTTTACCCCGGGCTCTGTTCTCCGCGTTACGCAACCGTCACGATAATAAAAGCGACATAAATATTAATGCCGCGATTAAATCAGCATCTCGCCAAGGCGGGAGGACTCCGAATGTACGGAAGAAACGGAAGCAACCCGAAAACGAGAACGGGAAAAAGAGAACGCGAGAGTTTCGAGATACCGGTGTACCCTCCGGTTTTGCCATTCCTCCTCCTCTCTTCTCACGAAATTGAAACGAGGTGTACGTACGCAAACAACCGTCAGTTCTAGTGGAATGTACTTTCCAGGCAGTAATTGCACCGGTGGACGCGAGAGTAAAACGCTTAATTAAATTCGTTCCGCGTTCTTTGCCGCTCGCGTGTGCTTTAAATTTCATTGTTGCGTTTCAAAAATCGAGGAGGTCGTACAAGTTTCGACGTTGATTAGCTGGTTCTTTCTCCTCCGAAGATGTACGTAGGTCAAACGAATGATGGATACGAATATAACAAGTTTCTATTTACATTATAAAAATTGTTAAATTTCTTTTTTTTTTATATATTAAAGAAACGATACAAAATCTTTCTTGTGTGCATTCTCTCGTAGTCGCTTTTATCGGCATGTATGAGCAACGCGAACGAAAATCTTTCAATACATTTTTAATAAATTCAATACATTTTTTTTATTAAAAAAAGGAATATAAATATTTAGCGGACCAGAATGATTAACGAACAAATTATATTTCGTATAAAGAAAAAAGAGTTTGATAATTGTTTAATACTTGGTATGATTTCCTTTGCATTTAATAACGGTAGTTATTCTTCGAGGCAAAAATTCATAACTTTTTAATGATTTTTTGGCTTAGTTCTTCCCACTTCTATGCAATAAATTTTTTTAATTCGTTATTATTTGCGAATTGTCTTCCATTCTGATATGAAAGGCCTTCGCCAAATTCTCTCAACAATTTTCTATAATATTCAAGTCCGGAGACTTTGCAAAAAAGTTCGTGTTTTAAAATGGCTGATCACTGTGTTGTCTGCAAAGTATTGTTTTATCTGGTTTCACAGTGTGCGCCGTGGCCGCGTTATCGCGATTGAAAAGATTTATTTTTGGCAATTCGTGTTATATACGTGTTAATTTGTTCGCCAATCATTCAATTTAATTTCCCCGCAATAAATTTTATTTTCATCTTACCTCAGTAACCAATGCCTCCCGAAATCATTATACCGCCATCTCCCATGGGTCGACGACTCCGAAGTTGCTGCTCCTTTCGTAAATCACGATAATAGTAGTGGAGGCCATCAGGTCTTAATTGAAGCTCTTTTCATCGGTAAATACAACTCGTCGTCGTTATTTCTTATTCATATAAACATGTTGCAAATTGCAAACGGCACAGCTTATTCTCTTGCTTCGACCAAGCAATTTTTGTTGCAATTTTCGTCGTTTCAGATATTCACTGTTCTTTAGAAGACGTCGAACATTTCTAACAATTGTCGTAACTCCAGCTTTTTCCGCAATTTGTCTCGCAGTCGAGCTTGAATCATGAAGCAGTCACGCGATACGTATTTTAATAGGTTTATCCCGAGCTGTTAGACACCGCAACTTTTTCTTTCTCCATAATTATCGGGATCTTTTGGTAAATTCATCATCACTTTACGACTTCTGTTAACTGTTTTAGCTATTCTTGTCATGGAACAATTCTTCGTTCAATTTCAATATCGAGCGTATATATCACGGCTGGATTTCAGATTTTTCTCGCGATTCATATTTACGAATTAACTAACCGTATATCACACGAATGTTACGCTTTCGATAGCTCGCGTACGACTGAAGAGCATAAATGTGCGAACCTTGTTCAAATCTGCCTGCCTCGAGGCTAAGCCGCATATTTACATTTTCGTTTTTGTGTCTCATTCGGAAGTTGATTTCTCGGAAATGACGGACAACATGAAGATTCCAAGAATTCAATAATCTACGCATTGTCAATATACGACGCACGGAATTGTTATATTCTTGCCCCGGAGAATATATAATAAATGTAGTAATGAAATATTCAACTAGTTTCATGATTTTGAATAGATTTATCGTGGTAAACTAGAAAATGGAATGAAATCTTCAGATAGTGCTAAAATGAATCAACGAAGAAGACTAGAAGTCCTACGATTTCAGTAAATATCAAGTGATATAATATTAAAATAATAATAGGCGTAAGAAGGCTATAACGATGATTTATATTATATCACATAACTATAAAAAAATATCAAATTTTTGAACAATTTAACATTTAACATTCTTTTGCTAAATGTATGTTTCAAATAAGCACCTTGTAATTTCATTATATTTAAATTATATCAACCTGTAGTAATCGTCTTTCATTATATATGTAATATTAATGTTATGTATAATATTAATCTTAATGTTAATGTTAATGTCAAAATGTTTTACATAATACAGATAAAAGTTCTTTTGTAATGAATCGAGCGAATATGATTCTTTCAATCGTTGTATGACTCTCTATACTGGCTTTTCCTCTTTACTATACACTATTTTGTCATTATCATATGAATTCAGATTTCTCCTTATTTTATCTTTCTATCGGACGAATAAACATCTTGAAGAAACGAAGAACTATGTCAGAAGTAAGTCACCTTCACAACGCAAATTGTACATCATAGGACAAGAAGAAATTGAAATCCATACGACGCGAAGTGTAAAAGAGGATAACGTGTGAATAATGGCAGTCCCTACGATGTATGGAGGTCCTTCTATTTGTTCTAGAAATCGAACATTTTCTTAGAATTTCCTCCCTTCGACGGAGAAGAAAATTCTCTGTCGTTCGTATTTCTATAAAAATCATTAAACAAGTAGAACCAAAAAAATAAAGAATTATACTGGTCCGATTAAGAACAGGACTACACTAGAACACACTAGAACAACTCATGAACACTTAATCAAGAACACTGACCTTCCCTTCTGCAAAGGGAGGGATGACAAAAATCTCTCACAGATCAATCATATTTTATACACATTGAATACATAAATTTTGAACGGCAGAGAAGACTCCATAAAATTAATCCCACTATCGCTCTGACTTTTCAAAATCATCTGAAGAGAACCACCCCAATTCTTAATGGACAGAAATCTATACTACAAAATATGAGTCCCGTGTAAGTGTCTAGTCATGTCGATGCAAAAAAAAGAAAAAAAAAAAAAAGAAAGAAGAAGTAGAAACTTGTATATTTTGAATATTTTCCTATTTCCATCGAGCTTTTTTCAGCAATGCATAAAAATTTCGCTCACCATCCAACCAACCATCGTTGATGGATTATTCCCCTGGAACCGTCACTTTCATTCGCTTCGATCCGCTCGGAACCCTCGCAGCGCAGAGCACTCGCGCGTTTCTGCGCTGACATTAAAGCTCCGGTTACGTCTGTAACACGAGCGGGGCCGCAATCTCTGCCCTCTCCTCCCCCCCAACGAAATTTATATCACTCTCAAACGCGCGCGTAATATCCATCTTGACCGCGTTACAAGCTCAACGTCTGAGGCCTAGAATCAGCGACTCGCGCTGTACAATTAAATCCAGTTAGTCTGTTTATTTCGCCGGCCACCGGAAACATAGTCGCGTCTCTCCCTTTTGTCTCTGTCGTCTCGCGTTTGTCGGGATATTAGCCTAATGGCTAACGAAGTCTCGCGGCAGCTACGTGCCAGAACAGACGCTTCGCGGATTAAAGACACAGGATAGGTTTGGAAATTATCCAGCGGCAGATAATTCTTCGATAACTCTCGCCGTCTCGGATCTTTGGCGTGACTTTCGCTTTCGCGAGTTTTGGCGCCGTTTCGTCTCTCTCGGCGCGGAGACTCGCACAGAGTTTCAACTTCTTGCTTCTCTCTGAGCGTAGATTTTTTTTGAAATCTTAAAAACGGGTGGAAACGTTTCGGGAAGGAAGCTTGCAGTTTTGTAAATACCATATGGAAATTGTCGAAACTTCTCGGTAAAACCTTTTGCTCTATAAATTTTGACGCTTCCATTGTATAAATTTTTTTTTACAAGTTCTCGGTGTTTTGATTTGATTCGTTTGTATTTCCACCGATCGCACAGTCAGTGCGTTTGAAATGTGAAGGAGAAAGAAAAACCTTTGATATCAATGTCAATGTTTTGACAAGTTGATTCTAATCTCGTTTGACAGTACAATGTTCCATTTTTTATTTATTTTCCCCCTGTATACGGGAAAATTCCTTTTTTCATGACGAGAAGATCCAGAAAAGTGCTCGACTGATCGTGAAAATCTTTTGACAGTAGAACCATCGACGATTAATGCATAAGATTTCATCAGACATGAAAGTCAGAAAAATAGAGAAACTTTACAATACAAGGGATTGTAAAAATTATCTCAATCTTTAAAAATACGCTCTATAAAACGTTCTACGTCTATAAAATATCTAACGGAAAATTATAAATTGGTCATTTTGATTATTTTGGTGGTTCTAGCGTTAAAAGTGAGAATGCATTTTTCTCAACACCGACTGAAACGATAGGCAACTTCCGACTGAAACGATAGGCACGTAAGAAATTTCCAAGTTATGGATCGAACGGATCCGTGAAATCCCTATGAATAATGAAAAATTCACGAACCGATCATTTCTACGTTTGTCGACGATTCACGATTTCATTTCGTATTTTACATTCTCCTACTACAGAACGTGTACTCTAACGAACAACAAAATTGAATAAAAGATCTTAAATCTCAGATTTAAGATTTTCAAGGATTTTTAAAGATTTAATCTCAATTGCGAGAGAGTTATACGTAATAACGTAGATCCTTAGAGCAGGAACACGTTTCAATTGACAAAGTCAAGGATGGCTGGAAAAGTTCGAAAGCAGTTCAAATGCATTTCAGTCTGACACCGATTATTTTATCTTCCGTTAATCGCGATACAGCACACGATATACTTTGATCATCCTCGCCTCGAAACTCTCGTTGAACGTGGCATAGTTGCACGCGTCCACGCGCAAGTAGATTAGGCACGCGTCGAACGCAGGGTCAGACAGAGCGTGCAACGCAGTTTTCTGCAGTTTTCTCGTAAAACTGCAAATAGAACGTATTCGCCGCATTTTGTCGCGTGACGCGAATGACGCAAAAGCAAAGCTGCGTTCGACTCGCACGAAGCACAATTTCCATGCCTTCGGGGCCCAGTTTCCCCGTAATCGAAATAGGACGCTGTAATTTCAGATTTATTGTTGCGTCAAGCGTAAATCGAGACGGCGAAGCTGGTATTAACAATATCACTGTGGTATTTAGTCGATTAAGACTTGCACTCTTCTATGAAAATTCCAGCAAATCCGGGGGATTTAGTATTCTCCTACAGGGTGTTCTAAAGTTTCAACCGAATCGGAGTGAATCGAGGTAACACGAGTTCAAAAATCATGCTTCCGGATATCTCTACGAAGTAGTTTCGCTCCTCACGTTTCGTCGATGCCGTTGGTTTCAATTTCAACGCGACTCGGTGAATTCTCGATGAAGCGCCCGATCGATAAATTTCTGTAAATTTAATGTAAACAATTAAATTGGACTCGCACCGTCCTCTTCGATTCAATTAAAAGACCGAAAATTCACTCTGGAAGGAAGAAATTTTCGGTCTTCAACCCGTAAGATGAAAAGAAAACTTCGAGACGAAAGCTACTTCCTCTTAATTATCGGAATTATTTCTACAGTTACAAACAAGTCACGAATATAACCAAATTTATAAGTAATTAAAAAATCTTTTACCACTTGACGATCCTAATTAAAATCTCCCTCCTACGATTCGGAAATTACGACAAATAATAGAAAAAAAGAAGAAAAATATCGTATCGCGTAATATATACTCTACTCGTATTCGTAGAGATCTCATAATTATCGAATTTCCAGATCTTTTTCTTGTTAGAACACCGATAGAGTTCGTGATTATAAATGAACAGTCAACGTCGAGAGAAATCCGAATCCTTTAACAGAAAGAACGTAAGAGCGCGTATAATGTTTCTTTTCTCTTCTTAATCTCATCCTATCACCGGCTACTCGAAACTTGTTTCTCGCCGTATTCCAAGCGGATTAAAAACTGGCACGTAGCCCTCTTTCCTCGATGAGAACTCCGATCTCGGCGGCACAAGACACAAAGTAGCTGGTCGTTATCAAAGTAGTGCCATCTTCCACACGTTCTCAGGCGTCGTTCGAAACTACGTGATAATTGAAACAGAAATCGCGTTTTGCAACGCGGCGCGTGCATGGAAATCCTGCGTCGTTCCCATTCTGAACTTCATTCTGCTCTCAATTTGCCACGCTTTGCCACGCAGAAATCCCGGCGAAATGTATTGCGTGACTTTGAACTTAGGCCACACTAGGCTGTACATTGTGTATCGTTCGATCCATATAAAAAAGGAAAAAAAAAAAAGGAAAAGAAAAACACTGTATCGTACGATTATAGAGATTGCATTTTACTGTCGCTGCTGTGTTGGGAAACGAACGTGATTTCACCTGTCAACGTAAGTTATTATTTAGTGTGATTGTGATTGTAACTATGTATACATAATGTAGTCATTACAGTTGCGATTTTTTTTTTATTTCAATTTAGATATTATTTGGTGTTAAATCAAGTGAAAATTCGTCTCAGGCGTGATTTATTCTACTAATTGATGGATCCAGTCGCTGACCGGGGAAAAACTCGGCCAAGGTGAATTATTATTATTTCTATAGTTCAGCTAACGTCAGAAAACGTTACGTATGTTTACGAAATTTTTATAATTCTTAGTTATTCTGCTAGTTTTGAGGGACCAGTTTGATTGCATTATTGATTCTGTCTAACAAAACCTTAATCAATAGAAGAATTGTGATATATACACGCAAGTTTTCTCGTTTGAAGCACCGTGAAATTTTACGAATTTCATTAACTCTCGTCTTAGTAATCCGAAACTCTTGAATCAAATTACAACATACTTTAATATATCATACTTTAATGTATCATATATTAATATATCATATATATAATCGACTTTAATATATCATCTTTTCTTCAGGTCTTCGTCGTACATACTTAGATTCTTTATTGTGTTTGCGCAAAAAAATTCACTCGACCAACCCTTGGATCCCCCTTCTCTTACATCTTTCAAGAACAGACCAATTTTATTATTTGCTACAACTAAAGAGCAATTTACATGCTCATTATTACTGACTTCAACAACATACAACTCTTATTTTATCTACTTCCGACTGTGTGTTCTCTCTGATATTTTCCTTTCACACGCGTCTCTATATATCAATCCATTAAAAGTAAATAAAATTAACCCCATGACGTACGAATTGAATTCAAGAAACTGATGTTTACTTTTCATTTTAACAGTCTCAGTGTAAACTCAGCAAAGATAATTTTTATACACTTGCCACATCAAGCACGTGGAAGAATATATTTTTCTACATTCCTACAATGTCTCAGAGCTTGTCGAGGGAGACTATCCCATTGACTGTCAGGCAAATTTAGAGCGTCTTGCCCTGGTAGCCAAGATTTTATTTCAAAGAAAACATGAAATTTCCCAAAATATAATAATACTAAGTTACAGGTTTAGTATTGAAACGGCATTTACAGTAATTTTTATTGAAAAATAAATATATAATTAATATGTACATATAAAATATTTAATATGTCATGACCGAATAGTCTAAGTTATTATTTTTACAATAAAAAGTGATATTAAATATGTTTTATACACTATATTAAATTTTTATTCATCCTTTCTAGTAATTCCTAACTCACTCAACCGGCAATAAAAATATTCCCTGACCAATTGTAATCAATCGAAACTTGTAGCGCAAACTACGAGATATCCCGTGGTCGGTAATTTTGGTACATACGCTTACTACGAGATATCTCGTAATTGGCAGTCAATGGATTAAAGTGAAAATATCGCGTGCCCGATATCCAGCAGATGACTCGTTCCACGCCGCATTTCACTTCGAGCTCGGTTGAACTCGCACATTTTCACGTGCGAGGGTGAAAAAAACGCAAGAACAGATCTCGCCCGAAGTTCACCCGAGGGGGCTGCATATTCGTATCATGCGCCGCGTGTAGCAATAGCTCGTTCGAGAACGACTGGTAGGAAAGGCTGGTATGGCCGTGTATGGCGGTGCGTGCTCGCAGGAATTTCCAGCAGGCGAGAGAGCTCGTAACGAGAGAGGCGGACAGGTACGCGTCGATGCGAATTACACAAGACTACCGGCGGTGGCTAGTGTTCGAAATAAATACGGGCGTGGAGCAACGTCCCCGAGCCCGTGGAGAGTGAAACAGACAGAAGCAGGCAACACAGCTCTGGCAGACGGCCAGGCTCGTTCGACAGAGACGAAAGAGTCGAGTCTAGTTCGTGAGACAGAGAGAGAGAGAGAGAGAGAGAGAGAGAGAAAGAGAATCGGCGAGCGTATGCTAAAATTGAAAGAAAAGAAGGCGGCAGGCGGCCCGCGTCAGCCTGATTGGAGTCGCGGCGGTGATATACGTACTCGAGGACACGCCGCTGGCTGGCATTCGAATTCGCGTAATCGCGTTTCGCGTCTATCTGCCGACGTGCGCATCCAGAACCAGCGTCTGTATGCGCATCTTTGTTATGTTAAACGCTTCTCGGCGTTGTCCCGCGCCGCGCCGAATTAAAGGGAAACGGCCCGCGGCTCGGATTTAACCAGCCAGGTTTCTCTTCTTATCACCGATGGATCGGTGAATAAATAGTCGAGCAAACAAATAAACAGCTGACACACGAAGTTGGAGAACGCGTGCGTAAACGAGAGTTTCAAGCATCATTTATTCGTGCCCGTTTGCTAACGTTTGATCTCGCGCGAAGCGGAAAATATTCCTGACCGAGGGAGAATTGGTTCGATTAGTTGTGTTTCTCGAGATGAATTCCCATCGCGTGTGGATGGAAATTATATTGTCTCAAGGAAATCTTACGAGGACACAGACGTTATTTATGATTAATGAATACAGCTGCTCGCGAATGTATTGCAACGCTTGTAGAAACCTTTCGCGAATGCGTATCATGCGTGTATATTTATATATTGCAATATATTATGTACCATCCTCTATAATTCATGCGAACGTCCACATTTTGAAAACTTTAATTAATTCGCTCCATTACATCTATCATATCTATATCATTGGAAAAATGCCAAGTGAATTATTTATAACAATTAGTAACATAGTATTTCGATGCCTTGTTCAATTATAAATGAGTGATGATGATATTTGAGCAATAATTTATTCACAATAATTCATAATGTTTCGTAATGCGGACAGTTAATGTTAAACTGCGTCGATGAACCTCAATGTCCAATATCGAGATCATCTTTAACAATTATTAAATCCTTAAAATGGTCATATTTGCAATAAATATTTCGTACCTTTAAATTTTCACATTGGCCTCGAACTTTATCATCGCTTCGGTCTTCGGTGAGATTTCAAACTGTTTTACAATAACACAAAAAACTGCTCTCTCCAAAAATTGTTCTCACAAAATACTTTTTCCACCTGTGTGTAAGTAACGACAACATCTAAATTTTCTAACGCCCGGTAATTAGCTGTTACGGCCTTGTTGCTTTACGAATTATAAACGCGATGGTATAATAATAAAATGATAATAATAAATAGAGAAATGGTGATACGTACGTGGAAAGAAAGAAACACGCAAGTGTGCAAGCGTGCAATTTTCGAGTGGCGTAACGGCGGCGGATAGTTAAAAATATCGCGCAACGTTGGTATATTAATTGTTTTCAACGAGCCTTTTCCTCGCGGAAAGTCTATTCCGGACAATTTAACGATGCTAACGTGCAGTTTCGGAATTGTGCTTTCTATTAGAATAATTACCATCGTCGAGAAGCACGAAGGCACGAGTGGGTCAGAAAAAAAAAAAGAAAGAGAAGAAGAAAAAAAAAAGAAAAGGGGAACGGTGAATGAAATAACTTCTAAACACCTAGGCTGTCGACGCATGATTACGCGATGAATTAACAGGAAGTTGTACGGACTCTAAAACAGAGTTTATTTTATCGAGCGGTCCACTCTGCAAAGCCTCTTAACCGGGGATCGTTATCATTCGCCGTATATACGCGCCCTGGACGGCTACTTTTTTCATAAACTGCGTAACAGAATATCGTCAGTTAGCCCGACACAATGTAAGCGACGAAATCCCGAAATTTATTTTATGGGTCGAATCGACAATGGAAAGCTGCATGTTCAACGTCCAACAGCAAGGGAACGCTGACGTCGCTGCGAAGAATTATTTCGAGAGGAAATATATTATATTTTGAAAGTAATTTTCTCTTTTTCTTCTTTCTTTTTTTTTCTTTTTTCTCAGCGTAAAACTGACAATAATTTACCGAATATTGTTTTGAGTCTAAATTATCGATAATTTAAAACCTCTTACATCTGGATATTCATTATTCGAATTGCTTCGATATTCGAACAAAATATTCATTAGTATCGAATTGTTCTGAAGGAAATTTTCAGTTTTCAGTTTTTTCTTGAAAATAATAATGATATAAATAATATTATAATAATAACATTTAACTGTAATACATGTTAAATAATATAATCGAATTGTATATTTTAACCGTTTTAAGTATTGCAACTAAAAATCTTTAATTAATCGTCTTCAATATCTGTAGAAATAATTATTCCAATTAAATACGTAATATTTTGAAAGCCACCACGTGGAACGTTCTTTACTACAAATACACTTGCTCGCGGGGTGAGTGAATTACGCGTTATTGTGTTACATAAAACATTAATTATTGACAATATTAACAATATGAAATTTCATATTACTAATACAATAATAATCATAGTGTAACAAGATACAAGTGCCACGATCATATTCGTTTCAAATTCAATCCAAATGCATCCGTAGATATATATAACGCAACTGATACATTTCACGGGGATGACGACGAAAATTTAAACATCCCCGATCCATTATATCAATAAACCTCGTCTCTGACACTTACTGCAAACCTAAAACAATTATCCGCTTATGCCAATCTTTTACTAAATACACGAGTGCGCGCGTATCGTAAATATGTCGCAAGAATAAAATCGTCTTGTTTGAAAGGGGATGAAATCAAGCAACCCGGTCGGACTGGCGTCGCGAGTTACAAGCGTCCGACTGTCTGACTCCTCATGTGGCGTACATTTTAATTCGTTTGTTAAAGCGAAGTATCCCTTCTCTCCCTGCCCCCTTTCCAACTCCCTAGCCATGGTCGAATTCGCGTGATTCGCGCGTCTGAAAATCTTTTCTTCCGGGAGATCTATCTATTCCTTCTCGGCGAACGCAACGTCGGGAAAACTATCGTTCCTCCCTTGCCTCGACGATGTTTGTTTTTATCGAGCAGAATTCTTATCGTGCCCTCGCGTGCACCACGGTGCACCGTGTATCCGCCTACTCGCGCGAGGAGGGGGGAGGGGGTGTAGAGTCAGTGCATCGTATAGAAACGCGATGCACGTTTTCTCTTCCGCTATTTCCTTGCCGTTGTCCTCGACAGTGTCTCGACACGACGAAAAGACACTTTTTTTTCTCTTTCTCTCTCTCTCTCTCCCCGAGCCCTCGAGCGCAAACTGGATTTCTCCGGTCCATCGAACGAGAACTGATGGCCGACCAGTCGATGCCAAGCCGTCTCGTCGTTTTGTTCTTTCTTCTTTTTTTTCAATGAGGGAGGATCTTTTTTCGAAGAGGAATTTAGAGGCGGCAGATCGGTCCGGAGAAATGGATGAAGCTCCGCGAATCTGTCTTATCGGTAGATACTGGACCGTGGTTTCTTATGAAAATTTTGTTTCTAGGAAAATTTATACAGAACGCGCGCAATCTTGAAAAATGTGTCGAGCATAACGTTACGTGCAACAATCTTCTATGAAAGTTGTATCTTTAACTAGCATAAAATCCGCAATCTATTATATAGTAATTATTGAATGAAAAGTTCCAATGTTTTCGAGTCTCGATAATTTTTTCTATGTCCCTATTTTTTTTTAATTATTTTTTTCAAGCGTAATGTTGGAAACTTGGCGGAATTATTCGCTAGTTTCAAAATCTCGACTGTTGGTAAATAATTTCTATCGATTTACAAATAGAAATACACTGTCTAAAATTTGTTGAATTATTATATCACGTTCCACGTCACAGCTCTAATTAATTAAGCTAATTACTACGCATAATTGTGGATACACTTGCAAATATACAGATTCTCACGATCGAGAGGATTTACATACACTCCAGAAATTCTCAAGCTTCACTTTTCGTTATATTTTTAATACTCACAGTCAGTATCAAATGATATCGCAGAGTCGCAGACGACACAGACGACTATTTGCATTAATTTAAACGTAATCTAAAATCTCGTGATCTGTATCAACTCAATTTTATCTTGTACTCCGGCAGAGATAAAAAAGAAGAAAAAAAAATTAAAGTTCCCGTATTTTTATAGCTCGTAAAGAGATATCCAGCGCGAAGCTGAATCTATGTGGTCATTCGGTGCCTAGATAAATAGATAAAAGAGGGGAAAGAAAGGCAATTGGTTCCACGCGGCAGCTTATGAGCTTGCAAGCCCGGGGACGTGACTAATCTTTTTCGGCTGGATCGGTTCGGTGATGTTTAAAGAACGGAAGTTGGCGCGAGATAGATTGAAACTTCAATAAGTTTCAAGTACCGATGCGGTTGCGAGGAGAAACGAGCCGGTGAACAAACACACCGGGGTAAATGAGAAATCAATGCAGGCCTTCGTCGGATAGACAAAGAAAACTGTATACGATTTTCTTCACTACGCTTTCCCGCCACTTCTTTTGATCTATTTCCTCTCCATTCATCTTCCTCTTTGTCGGTTGCGTGTATCTCTACACGACAAGGAAGCTTCACCTTTCGCGTCGGTTCTTGCAGCGGCTTACACCGGATCAACCGCCAAGAAATTTCGTTTCCTGTTGCGCGCACTATTTTAGCGACAACGGTCGCGCATATCGATCAATCGGCTCGAAAAGAAGGACTCGAGAATTTTTCTTTTTTTTTTTTATTTTTCTTCTATTTTTAAAGCGCTGTCCAAATCTTGGGACAAATGCATGTTGCAAAACTCAATACGAAGAAATTCAATGATTCATCTCTGTGCGACGAAGAATAAAGTGTATTATTAACTATACACGGTTATTGGAATTAAAAAAAAATTCTGTCATCTGCTATAGATATTGAATATTCAAAAGACTTTTCAGCGATACTCTATGAAAAATAACTTAATTTGATCTGTTAACCAGGAAGGATTAATTAACCTGTCGTGCAGATCTCGCTTTCTTTATTTATAGATTCATTATATTTTTTTTTATCGTTTCCATTAAAAATGAATTACGTCGTAATTACGTAATTACGCCAGACCTGAATTAACTTGTATAATTACAGTAGCCTTTGATTAAAAAAGTGAACCGTCAATAGGCTAGTAATTGAAGTAAAAATTTGATGAAAATTATTTGCTTTCTATTTCAAAGAAAGTTATATCGATCCTCGGATGCATTGGCGCTGGTTGAATCGAATTTAACTGAACAGTGCGTTTCTCTGTTTTCCTTTTACTGAATATTTCAATCTTTTAAATGTAACATAAAAACTGAAAGAAAAAAATATATTGAAATTCATTGAAATTCTAAATATACGTACATGTGTAATTATTCGGATCAGCGTATCGAAATAAATCACACAAAAGAATTCGTACAAATAAAAACGAACAATTACCTGCAATCTTATTTTTGCAAATATTTCAATATTAGAGAGCACGTATTTACAATTATCCTGTGGATTGAACAAGGCTCACGTTGTAAAACGTAAGAAATTTTCTCTCTCGAAATACCCGATATCGCGATACAACGTGAAAGAAAAGAGAACACGAGGAAATTAAGAAAAAGAAAGCGAAGTATGAAGTATAAAACGAAACACAAGATAGAAAAACTTGAAACAACAATGAATTCGATATTTACGTAGAGTACGTTAACCTTTCTCTCCTTTCTCTCTCTCTCTCTCTCTCTCTGTCTCTCTCTCTCTCTCTTTTATTTTCGTTCTTCTGGCACATGGTATCGGCTGCTGGAAGAAACGAATCTCTTCATCGGGTTGGGTTAGTTGCCGGCTGAAACCACGGCAAGTCCAAAAGTTTCAACTACAAATTCGCTGTCGCGAGGCGGGCCAACCGAATTAACGTTTCAGTTTCCAAGAAACGGCGAGTCACCGGTAACCGGGAAACCGGGAAATAAGTAACGCGAAATAAGAAGCGAATTCGCGAGAACTCGTCTCGTTGAGAATTTTCATTCTCTCACACCGTGGAACCACGAACAACTGCTCATAAGCTGGCTTCCTTCTTTTCTTTCTTTCCCCCCATTCTTTCGCTCGCGATCGCCCATTTTCCACCTCCGTTCAATAACAGAACGCGAAATAACAGTTTAACGCGATTTCGCGCGCGGTTCTCTTCCCTAATTGAAATGCAGATGCCGAAAACTTGCGAAACTTACATTCTTTCCCTGGACTTTTCTCGCTACACCCGCTACACCCGTAGTTTTTAATCAACGAATCAACGAGCCGGCAAACTGATGTTTGCCGAAGTTGGCGGCAAATAAGGCAAGCTCGCGCGTTTGTTCGATGATTTGTTGTTTTTATTTCGCTGATGTGAAACGAGAAGCAGCGAAATAAAAAGAAGGAGAGATCAGAATTTCGTCCATTTCTTCAAATACCGCGCAAATAGTTTTTCAAACATATAAACAAGATGGAATCGTACTATCGGATGCAAGAAGGCTTTGTTTATAGAATAATATTAATTAAATGTCGTATCCTGTTTGACACGTGGTCTTTAAATTACTATACATTGTTGTGCGTACAAAGTTGATTATTTCTGCAGCAATTCTTTTTGCTCTTTCAAAGGTACACTATTTTAAGAGAGAATTTATTTATTTACGATTCGCTTGAAATAGTTTTACTAAACGTACGTTTGCAATAAATATCTTGCAATTCCTCTACGTGCAGATTCAATTTAATTTGCCAATAATGTAATCCTGATACTCGTGTTTCGTCACAATTTGTACAACACGTAATATCGCATGTAAATAATATTAAATAATTGATTTCGCGGACCACTGTGTATTATTTCGAGCTAAATATTAATCGACCTAAACGTGAAACATCCAATTATTGGTTGTTGCGCAATTTAAAGCGCGTTAATGAAATTTAAAAGAAAAAAAAAACAAAAATAGTGCATGAAATTTTAAACATCTGCAGATATCTTTCTCGAAACTGATTTCCGTCGTCCTAAGATCCCTATTGCATCCAATTGTTTCATTACACGGATAGCTGGTCGATAACGTTCTTTACCGGGACAATAGAAAACTAGACGAGATAAAAGTGGAAAACAAACGTGATAATAAATCAAGAGAAACCGCAAAGTGCACGCGCGATACGTAAAACTATCAAAGAGTACCGGCGCGTGTCTTCATTTTTTCATCCTTTTCCTTTGTCGAGCGAAACGTAGAAAGAGCAATGTTTCCTCTTCTTTCCACTCGATACTCCATCCACAGGCTTTTTAAGAAACAGAGAGAACCCTTGTTGTTTCCCTTTTCTTTTTTCTTTTTTTTTCTCTTCTTTACTCTTTCTCAAAGTTTGTCTCGACCTATTAACTATTACACAATCTCTTTGTAAATAGATCGTCGTATTTAATTGCTAAAACCAACACGTTCGATCATTGGATCATTTGATTGGAGAATCGTTCGCTATTGTGAACTGTGTGCGGAGAAAGAGTATGTTTAAATAAAATTTTACAGATAATCTAAGAAATGTCTAAATATCTTTGTTGTTTGTATCTTTATAATTTTATGAGGGAAAAATTCTGGAAACACAGTTGAACTATTTCATGAAAGATATTCTTAAAATTAAATTGCACTCCATAAGTTTCTTCTTATGAGATTTCAATTTCATTTTTTTTTTTTTTTAACCTTTGCGTACGGAAATAACCACTAAACTGTATGAGAAAAATATACATACTTTCTTTAGATTTTGCGCAGAATTTGAAAAATTGCAACGTAGAGTAGAATGAATAATAGCCCTGAATAATGAAACCGTAACTAATCTTCAACTTGGGTTCTTTCAACGAGATTGAATCGGATAATTTTTTAAATACCAGTCGAGACGTTTTTCCATTCTCAAGCACAAACGTACGAAAACAATTTGTCTCTGAAAGCATTTAACTCGAAAGACATTTCAATCGGTAATTTCGCAATCGAATTCTTATCATTTTATCTTTTGATACGTAAATTAAAACAAAAAAGTTTCCTCGAGAAACTGATTGAACTCTCGCTCTCCCATAGGCAACGATTATAATTTCGTCAAAGATTTAACACGGTCAGTTCGCCCGATTCTGAACAGCAACAAGAAAGTTTCAATTTTCGGCGCATGATCGAGAATCGAAGAGGGTATGAAGGCTCGACCGGGCAGTCGAACGAACCGAAGGCAAAACCGATCGAGCGTGATAATGCGCACGAACGACGAGACGAGAAGGAAGAAAAGCCGGAGAGACCGACGACGTCGACATCGATATCCATTAAATTAAAGCTCGAGCGCCGGTTGTCCTGACGTCGGCGACGTCGCGTCGCACCGGTAATCAAACCTCTGCGAAATTCTTCTCCGGAGATTGCCGCCGGTGTATAACGTGTACGAGGACGAGGCGGCGTGCAAGTCGTGCAAACTGCTCGAAGAATTTTCATTTGCCGCCTAAAGTCGTAAAAGGACTGCGGCCAGTTTCTAGCCGTTCTCTTCGTGACCGTTGCCTCGCGTTCCTCTCTGGAGAGAACACGAGAGAGAGAGAGAGAGAGAAGGTAGGAACGTTCTCCGTAGCCGGCAACTCGATCGTTAACCCTCGGCATGTTCTACGCTCCGTGTGAGACAGCAAGGACTGCGGGCAGTACGTATATCGATGTACGAAAGATACTTCCGGTCTGATTAACCGGCAGGCGGCTTAACAGCTTCATCCTTGAAGATGAATGCTGAAGTGGGTCAAGAAATTTGGTTACAATAGAGACGACTAGTCTTTGTTAATAACGTTTGAAATCAGTTTAATATGTTCGTATATTTTCAATCAAGTCACGAGTTGTGCAGTGAAAGCTACGAGAGTTAAAAAAAAAATTGAGAGCTGACGTGCGATTCAGTAAACAGTGGTCGATTTACATTCAATGGAGGAATTATCGTATTCGGGAAAACTTGAGGAATAATATGACGTCGGAAAGAGCACTTGGGAATATTTTATACGTAGAGTTGCAAGGAAAGAGCTCATGTCAATTGAATTGAATTAGACCTTGACGATTATATATCTCGATGGTTTAGATGGTTACTTTACAGTTATTCTTCAATGTAATTTCACAGCTCCACGAAATCGAGATTAACCCTTTCGCTTCAGATATATCCGGCATCCATATAACGTGTATACAAGCACCATCTTTAGTCAATGATAAATTCTTCGTCATCGGCAGAACATTTTTTGTTGATTTTATTGATATATTGGATTAATCACATATTAAAACTACTCTCTGTTGTTACGACATCAAAACGATTGTTTACTGTTTCATTCGAAAAAATCTATCGAATCCATTCGACAGTGAAACGATAGTTCATATACGTTATTCTACAAGGATTAGGATTTAGATCGGCTTAATATATTAACGAATTTGCGTTACGTTATTAATTATATTAAACGTTTAATCGTAAAGTCTTGTAAATATGTAAATACTTAAAAATATGTCAACAGTAATTGGTCTAATGTTCTTAGAATAACTAATATAATTTTGTACAAGTCTTTTCATATTAAAAATGTGAACTATACCTGTTATATTAGAGCAACGATTGTTTTATTAAGCACAGTTGATACTTAATTAAGACTTAGGAAAATGTATATACAAAACTGTGTACATTTCTGGCGCGTGCTTCCGTTCAGTGACGGCACTTCGGCCGAAGCGAAAGGGTTAAACGACGACTGCATCGCACAACATGCAAGAAAGATAAGCTTACAAGTCTCAAATGTTTCAATTGAGATGTCACAAATCTCGCGCTAAATATCGAAGTAGTTTACACATGAGGATTGTACTCGTCAAAACTTGAGGGATCATTTTATTCCAGCAAGTCGATCGTCTTACTCCATATATGGAGTACTGATCAACGTACTAGTTTTTAAAAATTTTAATTTCAAATCAAAGATAAGGTAGCCACAGTTTTTAATTGTAAACCAAAGACAATAGTCCAAACCGAAAACACACTCGTTACACGTTCGTAAAACGTGCAAGATTACTTTACTGAAATACTATATTTCTCCCCTATATATATATATATATATATACATGTACAGATAAAATACAGATAAAATACATGTACCAGATAAAAAAAATTATTTGAGATCCATTTTATCGCGATCTTTCGCACGGAGGATCGAACGAGCCGAGAAACGGAGAGACGAACCGAAAGAAAGAGGGAGAAGAGAGACAATAGAAGAGACAACGACGCGAAAGAGGGTCGACGTTGCGACGGAAAAGACGATCGCAGGGGTGAAATTTTTATTCGGCGCGCGTTTAACGTCAGCCGGCCGACATTTTCGCCGGCACCGTGACCGGGGTTTAATAGCGGCAGCTTCCCATTGTAACGCCTTAAACCCCGCTTGCTCATACACGGTCATATGCGAGCGCAGAGAAAGAGGAGAGAGGAGAGAGGAGAGAGAGAGACTGAATGCACCTTCGTAATGCCTATAAATTTAAACGGGAGCCTAGTGTTCCGTGCCGATTCGTTCTAAAAACGAATTCACAACGCCGTGCCGTCGCGAAATCGCGGAACGTGCGAACCCCCTCCGTTCGAATTAACCGTCAACGTGCCCGACATTCGTGTTTCACAGCGAGCAGACGGAATGAAAAATCCTGCACGATCGTGTCCGACGGCTCTCTCCGCTCGAAAACTGCTCCCCTTACGCGGTCAGCAGCCGATTCTGGCTATTACCGGCAGAGTTAACGAAGCCCATGGGACTCGCTGGTTTTGTACCGCACGCGATACAGATACGGTTATGCTTGATAAATGCAATTCCAGGCATCGGGGAAAATTACGCGATACCGCGTACTATCTGCGTATAGATGTGTGTGTGTGTGTGTGTGTGTGTGTGTGTGTGTGTGTGTGTGTGTGTGTGTCTTTTTGTTGTTGCTAGCCCGCAGCGGTGGATTTTTTCGTCGCCAATCGAAATCGCGGTCACGATCCACGTCGTGACGGGGGGATTTATCGTTACCCTGTATCGACCATGATAAACATTCCTCGTTAATTCGCAGTCCTTCGCGTCCGATCAACGCACGCGCCCGTTCAATTTTATTCGATTTCCGAAGTTCGACGAGACTTTTTACTCGGGCTGTTCGGTCTTAATTCGTCAATCGTTCGGATGCTTAAAATAGCGAGAAAACTTTTTTTTATTTATTCCATTTGTCTTTATTTATTTACTTATTTTTTCTTTTTCATTTTTTTCGATTCATTCTTTTTTATTTAACTTTCGTTGTTGAAGCGTGAAACGCTACTGTGCTCTCTGCTTGAAATACTGTGAGAAAATGAAATCAGCGACCTCTCGTTCTGAACACTGTCGAATATTTGCATTCGATCGGAAATTCATTTTTGTCACGAGTTTTTTGTCACTCGAGAAGACAACGTGCGATGATAATTAATTTCGATAATTCAATGATCCGGGAACACTCGGTTACTTTGCCAGATTCTTGTTCGTGTTTGACGATCATCGAATCTCAAGAGAGAACCTTGCGTGTGCCGGCTAATTAGAATGCAACGTTCTCAGGAACAGGATCAGCGATTCATTATTTTCAAGAGCAACTACACCTTGCATTTTCGAGGTGCATGCATTATTATACACGCTGATAATTAACATTGGCCTACCGACGTTCTCTTCATCTTCTCACAAGCTTCGGATAATTCGGACTGGAGGAATATTTCTTACAAAAATAGTCGCTCGGTATTACGGTCCATGAAGAGAAGCTCCATTTTTCTTTCATTTTCGCATAAGTTTCGAATAATTTGAGGTGAAAAAAATATTTCTTACAATTTGATTTTTTTTTTTTTTCATAGAAAGAAAGGAATGTTCTGATAATCGACATTTTTTTTTCATTTTCACACGAGCTTCGGATAATTCGGGACATTTATTACATCGTCAATGATAATCTCTTCTTGGCAGCTTGAAATCCTGATCGATAATTCATAATGAAATTCGTCAGTAATTCATAATGGAATACTCAACGCAAAAAAAGATCGATATAATATTCATTTATGGTGATTAGAAAGATAGATTTCTTAATCAAACAACTACCTCGATTGTCTCGGTCAAGGTCTGTGATCTCGATAGAGATAAATTTATACGTAAATTTTCAAGGTCACGTACTTCTGACATAAATAATGTATTTTTTTACTAGCTACACGATGCAATAAAGAATATACATATATATATAGTTGTATGAAAAGAAAAATCAATGACCCTTGAAAAGAAAAATAATTTTGAAAAAAAATATTTTTATCACTTTATTGGCTTTTCGTGTTGAGCAGAAACATTTTTTGTTTTGTATTATTTACAATTCTATTAATATAATCTTTTGGTATTATTTACAATTGCGTCAGTGTGTGTTGATTTTTACATTATTTTTTTAATATTGTCTGTCACTGCAATTCGAGGTGATATTTAGACAAGGTGCACCACCCCGTAATTATTGTCACTCGGAAACAAAAGCTCTAACGAAAGCGTCCGAAGCCGATGTCGAGGAGCGTGCATCGCCGTGTAAATCCGAAAATCCTAATTACTCGGAAAGTTCGCCACGTCGAATTCTCCGCGACGCGTGTAATATCGGTGGCCCGTTGCCAAAATGCAGCCTCCATGTTTCGTAAAGCCGAAACACCGTTGTTCCGAACGACCGATCGATCAAGACTCGTCTTTTCTTCCCATCCTTCCTCAGCGAAAGTTTCAGTTTGCCGAATGAGAACGCGAACAACTTGCCCGCGATTAGAAATCAACATCAGCTGCCCTTAACCCTGAGATTACGGAGATCGTTCGAATGAGATTCGGTCGTTCCGATTCGATGCAAAAGTTTCTTACTCGCGTTCGTTTGGAAACGTTCCGGTGCGAGATTTGTTGTTGTTGTTGTATCTTTAAAACTAGATCGACGTGCTATATTGATTGTTAACATATATCAAAGTAATTGCTTTGCAATTTCTCTAGATTCACACAGAAGTTTGAATAATTATTCGCGAAATATATGCAGACGATCTAGATCGATAAATCACCACGGACGATATGAAGCTTCCGAAAAGACGGAGGAATATGATGAAGATCAGAACAGAAAATAAAACACAAATTATACATCCACTGATGAAACGAAAGAAATTTTTCGACATTGTCCAACTTTTTCCTATTCCTTGTACTTCTTACTTGCCGCAGTTATCACTAGTTCCATTATCACCAAAATGAACGGATACGTCAACGGTATCGGCGCGCAAACGTAGGCAAATCGAATCAGAAGAATCCCCGTGGACGTTGCGCGAGGATCAATTTACCGACATCCACTACTCGCTGGGACTCGTTTTTCAACCGGCAAACACCGACTCTTTTTCCCCGGGACCGGGAGCAGGCAGGACATTCGTGACGAATGCAACGACATCGCAACGGCGGGAACATCTTCGAGAAGTTTATCCAGCCGGCTACCAGCGGAAGAAAGTTGCCGTGAAATGGAACTAATTTAACCTTCCTCCCGGTGCAACTGAAATGGCCGTGCTCGATCTTGTCCGCGAAAAAAGAAGAAGAAAGGAAAGGAAAGAAGAGAGAGAGAGAAAAAAATAGAGAGTCGAGCGACGCGGCGACGATAGCGTAACTCACTGGGTCCGCTTATGGCCGCCTCGTGCGTCGTCGTCGTCTTCAAACCCCGACTCCGGCTCAATTCGCGCTACGACAGGGTTCGTTTGGCAGCGAAGACCGAGACGAATAGCTGTGCACCAACGATTTCTCCTTGCGCGAATTTTCTCTCTCTCTCTCTCTCTCTCTTTTCTCTATCGCGTTGCCACGTGAAAACCTAAGGGACCTAGGGGATGAACTCGAGAAGCAAAAGAAGAAGAAGAAAGAAGAAGAAGGAGCAAACTACACGGTATGAGAGAGAGAGAGAGAGAGCACGCTTTAATGGAAGTCATTTGACTCTCTGGTAGACTAGGGAAGCTGGCGTATCACGATCGTCTATCTGGCGTAGGTATATACTCGTGCGGGACCATCCGTTACTTTAGAGACGTGACCTTAGACGAGCAGTTAAATAATGCAAATTTCGCGGATCGTCGCGTGCGTCGTGACGCTGCTGTTCCAATGACTTCCCCTCCCTCGTGTCGTGCGACTGGTTAATTTGTGTTTACCGTTTGTTCGACATATGATAATGGCAATCCCGGCGGGAGACTGCCTGTTTCACAAGAAACTACCTATCGTACGTACGCATGTAAATACGTGGTCGCATGATGAATTGAATTTCGGGAGAACGCGAGGGGAAACCGTTATCTAGTTCTCTCTGGTTGAGAGTTCCTTGATTAAACGTTCGTGAAATAATTGATATTGGGTGATCCAGTATGTCGGAGCGAAAATTTTCTTCTTTCTTTTTTTTTTTTTTCTTTCGTAGGAGATTTTATTGAAGAGAATCTTTGAGCTGAAATTTGAATCAACTTGAGATAATTCAAAACAAGCGTGGTGTAGTATATTTTTTTCATTGCAAAAGAAGATATTGAGAAATAATAATAGCAAGAATCGCAAAACCTTTGTTACTATGAACCATGACGAGAGTCACAAGTTATATTCAATCCTGTTTCATAACTACGTATGCAAATATTTTAATTAACAAATGTGGCTTTCCATTTTGTTCATCCAGTTTCATTACGAAACGAAATATCCCCGCTGTTGAATAAAAGTAATTATATCTATATTTTTAACTGATATCGTCATTTTCACTTTGCAACGAATATTATTCACGGACAGTTTAGTGATCTAATCAAAAATTAAAATTAAAATCATAAGAAAGAAGATTAAAGCTAAGGGTCTAAACTCTTGAAAATAACATCTTTTAACCCTTCGTCACTCGAACGTTGTTTCTTAAATCCATTAACTATTCAGAACCAAAAAAAAAAAAGTCTTTAAGATAACTAACAGAGACCTAATATACAAAACTATGTAAAACATTCAAAAAGTAGAACTATCGTTACGACAAATATTGCAGCAAGCTGAATGAAGCTTTATTCAGATTCCATGGAATTATAAAATTACTCGAGCATCAGCAGAGTCTAATTATTACATCGTTACACTGATCGAGAGCGCAGCTTGTTTACGCAAATTATTAATTTTAATTCACACACCTCGGGAACTTGTAATCAACGGCGATTACAAGTCTTATCGCGAAGCAATGACGGACTCGTTCGTGTAAATGATCAACGTTTTACAATTTAAGAATACACGTACACAATGGGCAAGGTGACGTTTGACGTCGATATCGAGGAACAATTTCGCCGAGTTAATAAGCTATTAACGCAACAATCACGGGACTACAATTAATACTGATATTAACGGGCGCATTGGACAAAGTTAATCGATAGAAGCGGAAATTGATTTGGAAATTTGCAATCTCAATAACGACGGGCAAATTAATACCCAATTAACGGAATATATATTCCTATCGATGGCGTGATTATCGCATTATCGGGAGTACTTTTCGAGTTTAACAACTCTTTCGAATCGTCGAAGGGGAAATCATGGGGTGGGGAGGGAGGGGCAAAATGCTGTATTGTATCACGGCTAATTTGGAAAATTCTTCGATCATTCTGCAACTGTTTACTCTCGTGACTGATTGCGAGACAATTTCTCAACAGGATAAGAATAATGTGGGAGACAAAAGTTTATCGGAGTGAAATTGCTTTCGTGTTAAATGCCAATTTATACTTATTATAAATGTATATATGTTTACAGATTTTGTAACAATTGTTTACAAAGAGGCACGTATCAAAATTAGTATTTCGAATGGTTTGATTTTATGTAATTGCTCTTTGATCTTAGCTTATATTTCGAATCAGATAATCAAAGAAAGTGATTATTAATATTATTGGAGAATTTAAAAGATGGAGTATTGTCAATATTAAAAGATACACAATTGCAAGAAGATCGTAACTGTATCACAAACAATGCAAAAATTCTTCTCAACATGTCGTAACGAAATCAACAAAATCTGCTCTTTTCTACGTTACTTTCTCTGCAATAATATTACGTAATATTATACTAATTCTACATTTCTCCCATATTATTACCACAAAATTGTCACTTTTCAACGCACACACCAAGACCCATCGAAACCAATGAAAACGTAATTGTAAAGTAACTACCAATTTCATACCAGCTTTTTCCAAATTGGCGAAGCGTGCCTCCTCGTAGAACAATTGTCAATTTTCTATCAAAATTCGCGATCTTTTCTTTAAGAACACCTGTCTGTGTAGGGCATCTGCTTCTTGCAGATGCGATCGCAGAGAAACACGGAAACCCACGGTCAACGCAACAATCGTCTTTGCGTGCCGCCGAAACGCGCGTACAACTCGGTCGTTCAATTGTGATATATACGAATCTGATATATGCACGCGCGCGTAGCAAGCATCGTGCAAGATAGACGAAGAAAACGGTGCAAGCAGACGGTGTAAATGTCAAATTGTTTGTTTATATGGCGGAGGAACTCAGCTCGATAGCAGGGAGAGAACGCGAGCACGGTCGAAAGGAGCACGCTCATGCATGCACGAGCATAGGTATACCCAGGAGGCATTCAGAGATCGTTGGTCCAACAAAGTCCGATAGAAGCCACTCACGGATAAAGGAGGTAAAGGCAGTTGGATGGTGTGTGTGTTCTGACTCTCTCTCTCTCTCTCTCTCTCTCTCTCTCTCTCTCTCTGTGTAATTCTCTCTTTGTAGAGTGTAGAACATGTCGCAGGAGGATGAAAGTGGCTCCGTCCGAAATTGGCGGTTCGACCGAACCGTTCTTGCCAAAGCTCTGTTTAATAATCTCGATAGGTTGAATCGGGGCTACACCGCCACAAGGGGACACACATGGACGACTCGGTTCGCTTTAACCCTCGGAGCAAAGGTAGTCGGCCGTAGACGACGTTACGTAGTTAAAGCCTCGCTCTGACAACAGGATTTCTCGATGCTTAGCTCTCGACCTGTCTTGTTAGTCGAAACGTTAGCTGCACGTTTCTCGCGTGACACGTTCGACACGCGTCTCGCGCGTGCACGCGCGTGTGCACGGCGCCACTTCGCCGATTGTGAGCGAGCGACGAACGTACAAGCACGCCTGAAGAAAAGAGGAGGAGAAGATGAACGAAATGTAAGAACCGGAAACGTAGAACGTTTAAGCGAAGAATGAAAAGTCGCGAACAGCTGAACAGTTATCGAACACGAGCATCCGAAATGAAAACTAACGAGAGCAAGCTTGAGATTTTCTTTGCGGCTCCAGTTATGTTAACTGCAAAAGGAAAGAAAGAGACAAGGAGCAAACGATCGTATCTGTTGTTAGAAATTGTATAGACGGCGTAGAGTCCGTTCTCTTTTTAACTCTGAAATATAGTTACCTGTGGTTAACTACTTGGTTAAGTGTAACGTAGATAAATGGATAGCAACGATACGAAAACGTGTTATACATATTATAATCTGATATAAAACACAATATAAAATCTACAATATAATACATATCGTGGAGCAAACTGCAGTTCAACTATAATAGTTAACTATCAACAAGTAATAATACATAACTAATGAATACCTATAGATAATCATAGGAGATTACAGAGTGTTTTCGATAATAGACATCACCATTTATCCAACGCTCGTCTTTTATTTCCATTGCCCTAACGAAATCATCGCAGTCGACTGTCACCTGCTCAGCTCTCGACGCTCGTTCCTCATCTTTCACCTCATTATTTCAACATTGTTCAACACTAGAACCATCAAAGTGGTCAAAATGATCAATTTATAAATTTTCTATGGAAATTTTATATACTTTGATCGCGCCTAATTCCAGTAATTAATCCCATTCACGTGTTTCGTTAGTTAGAGTTTCGATGCGATATTTCGCTCTCTATCACGCGTAACTTTCACAGCGGTACAGAGAACGCGCAGCGTATCAGAGAGGATGTCGTGCGATTACGCGCGTTTGCGATCGCTGATAGAGCGAGATCTATAGACAGAGAGAGAGAAAGAGAGAGAGTGAGAGAGGTCGTTAGGTCGACAGACGAGAAGAACGCACTCGGCAGGGAAGCGTAGCTTCGATGTGTGTGTGTGCGTTGCGTTAGCGAGATACGCTCGTGCTGCGCATTCTTGTTCTCTCCTTTCTCCGCGGACTCCTCTAATGCACCGGGGGCCATTATTCTTAGGTTGCAGCCGCGTGTGTGCCCGGCGTGTATCCGCGAGCGGTCGTGTGTAGAATACCAGAGAAAATGAGCGAGGAAGGGGGGAGCGAGTAAAGTGAAATAGTAGCGGTGAAATGGTAGTCGCGAGCATAGTTCGCTAGACAGGGCAGGGGAGAGGAAAACACGAGCACGGAGAGGAAAAGCGTCGAAGAACGAGAGAAAGGAACGCGCGCGGTTGCACACAACCGTGTGCCTTCGTGCTTCCAACAACGCCAAGTCTAACCAGAAAAGGGTTAACGCAACGCGATTATGTCGCGGAGGGAAACTGCGGTGAAGGAAGGTGACGAGTGGAAGGAGACAAGGGCGACGGGAACCGTCGACACGACGACACATGGCGTCGCGTTGCTACGCAGTCCGTGGATGCTGATTCGAGCGACAGAGAAACGTTGATGTGTGCCCCGTGTTAATCCCATCGAGACCATCGGGACGATACCTCCCGGTCTGACTCCACTCCGCGCTAGTCCACTGGAATTGTCCCCAAATTTAATTGCTCGTGTTCGTATACTACAAAACTGTGTACAAGAATAAAAAGACCTTCTACGTGTGGAATATTTCTAAAGAAATTCTTTTCTTTCTCAACTATTCCTAATTATTTTTGTCAAATATTCCCGGTGCAACTACTCTGCACGTCCACTAGAATTGTTCCCAAATTTGATTGCTCGTGTTCGTTTTGTCGTTTTGTCGTTATGTCGTTGCTGATAGAGTGTTGGCAAAAATAAAAAAGACTTTCTACGTGTGAAATTCCTAAAGAAATTCTGTTCTTTGATAAACATCCCTGATTATTCTCGATGTTGAGTATTCTTTATTCTTGTATTAAAACGTCGATAAGTAGAAGAACTTGCGAGAACTTGTCCAGTAAGCGGGAATTCCGACGAGAAATTGCAAGAATGGCAAGTAAATATGAGACAACTATCATGTCATTCTCTATCGTTAAACACAATTCGCAATTATTCGCGACGTTAGGATCGTAACGAAACTTTGAAAAGTATACTTGACATATTTTGAAAAGTCGCACGTTCGCACGAACACGCAGGTCAGTGAATCGATCGGTCAACGAACGGGATATAAACGTAAAAAAGTCGTATCGTGAGTCGTTTCGAGCACGGCAGGTAACTAACGAACAGGCAAAACAGTATTTGATGAAAATCGCGTCACAGAGAAACGAAATGGCGCGCCTCGCCATAGTTGGAAAAATCTGTGACGCGTGCGTCTGACGCTTTTAGAACGCACAGTGGGCGCGCTCGCCCGGGACTAACTGGCTAATGTCGACTCATTTTGCCCTCTGATCTCCGCTCGGGCCTCGCAATTATCGGAGTCAACTGGTACGAGTTGACCCACCGGCTGCTTTTTACGGGGCCGTCCATTCATGAAACCGTGCCTGCTGGAATGTCGTACACAGCATTCCGGGGCGGACCGTACTGGGATACACGTTCGTTCCCAACGTTACACAGCCGTACAATATAATACGCGCGCGTTCTCTCTCTCTCTCTCTCCTTGCGTTTATCTTCTCTCTGTGTGTTTTGGCGAATACACACTACGTTGCACAACACTGGCTTAAATTTTCCCAGGAACCAGGCTGGCTCCGTTCGAATTTCCTCAGGAACGAGCGGCACTCGGTTTTATCACGGCGACCTCTTAGCTCTTAGCGACGTTAAAGAGCAAAAGGAAATCATTAAACTATCATTTTCTCCCCTGCGCTCGTAACGCGCATTGAGACCGTTTGCTCCTCGAGGAGTTAATGGAAGAGAAGGAAATAAACGGCCAACGAGACAAATTGCGCCTCCTTTCTTTTTCTAAAATGATCCTCCTCGTTCAATGTCTCGTTTCTGTGTGTTTCGCGTGTATCTTTGTTCGTCGTCCTTCGCCTCGTTCCTCTTTGAGAGACACTTTACTGTACGTGCGATCCTGTCGCTTCTGTCGCGAAGATACGATGTAACACCTCGTATCGAGAAATTGCATTTCTTTTTTCCCTTTTTTTTTTCTTTTTTTTGTTCTTTCGTCCTTTGAGATAGCTCTCTTCTCTTAGACGCTTGTTTCTACATTTCTGTGCGTTTTATCTTGATCTGCGTAAAGTTTTAGAAAACTTTTTGCACGCGTTAATATATAAGTATCGTTAATATATTTCTCGCGCTGGCGTTTCTAATTGTTCTGGTCGAAAAAAAACCGACCTTTTAGTTACTTAATAATGCAGCTTCTAACTTTCACTCTGTTTGCTTCAAACTCGATTTTAAATATCTTCTTTTCAATTTAATAATCAATTTCAATATCTTTTGTAATTTCTGCGTGTGTCTACATTTGTTTCAATGTAGCAGTCACTGCCAATCGGTTCTCGATCAGAAATACATAATAAAATGTCAAAATGCCTTCTGCAACACATACGCACATGTATGTATACATACATATGTACGCGATATACGTTTCCAGGAAACGTTCGAGTAGGTTCACCTGAGCAACCGCGCAGCAAACGTAACAACGTATCGACAAATGCAAATGGGTTGTCTTAGACGGGAAGCCGCTTGTATTTTACCGCTTGCGATACATTGCAAATAACTAAACCGTGGAACTTACTATCCGACTTACACTCTGCCCCGGTTCCCTTCGATTTACATTAAACCGCCATAAATACACCGGCTACTCGATAGCCGAACTCCACTTACATCTGTCGCTGTTACGGAACTTCCTTCGACGCGAGCTGCATCCGTATCCGAAACGGTAGCTTTACCCGTTAATCGCGCAAAACTTGTGCACTTACGTGAAAACACTCGATCCGGAGAGAGAGAGAAAGAAAAAGAGAGAGAGAGAGAGAGAGAGAGAAGAGTACCAACGTTGCACTCGATCGTTCTTCGTTGTCGCGAAAGAATTTCACCGATACTTTGGTTTCACTGTTAAAACTTCAATTAAGGGGAATTTGCATAGAATCTTTCCTCGGCGCTTTGCTCGGATCGCCTCGGTCCTTTGTATCTCGAGAGTTTGTAGATCGAGAGGAATTGGACAAAGCAATGATACGAACGCGAGTCAAAATCAATAGCTTGTCTTTGTCTTCGTTCGTTCCTTACTCGTTAACAGCGTGCGACAATCATCGCGGAGGTGTTGAAAAACAGTAATTATCACGCGTGGTGTGTCGAACTTTTTCCAAGAGATCAACGTAGCATAGTTTTCTTCTAATTTTCTATCATAGTTGTACGATACGCACTACGATTGTTCAATCGTTTGAATTGTTAGTCCCGATGTTTCTGCTACCGAGCAAGAATTGAAGAATTACTTAAGAACATGGAACAAATTGACTGTGGAATACTTATGAAACACAATATGGAACGAATGAATTAAAAAGTATGGAGAGCGAATTGAATGAGAAATTATGGATAAAAAAATATTTCTCCGTTAAATTTGACGTGGAAAGGAAAGTGAAATCGTAGAAACAACGAAACCGAGAGTAACACTCGTACTTGAACTTAATATTGGCCAATACGTAAGTACGTAACTTCCTCTGTACAATACATAGAAAGTTTATAGAAACTTAGTCGCGATTCAATCGGAAAAAAATCGACGGATGAAGCGTTTCGTAATAGAGCAATAAATTCGCATTGACAGACGTTAGTGCTGGCAAATGCTAATGCAAGATCAACGTGACTCGCGCGATTTGTACAAAATGTCAATGAAAAGAAATGCATGTCAATCTCGATAATTAAAATTTTATTACGCGCTTTTACACGATCGATAATAATTCCAGCTTGGCGTTTCTCTTCGATTTACGTCGTCGTTTGCCGAATGAAAACGAGTAATTTTATTTAACTCGTACAAGAACTCATGAAAGTATCTGAACACTTGTCAGAGAACAGTTAAAAGAATTTTTATATGTATTTATTATTTTCAGATTTCATTAACGAGAGGCGTAAGATAGTCCTAGCGAAAAGTCAAATTCATTGATAAAACATTTGTATTAAATATCTTGTAATTTTACTAATATCACGAATTTTTTAAAAATTAAAACATGATATAATCGAATAATAAAATGTCGGTGAAAATTTGTTTGTTTGTACGAAAATATTATTGAGGACACTGTGCCTCGGAATTTTCTCACCGATTATTCCAAGCGCAATTTTGCACTTGGAAAAATTCCCTACAAACGCGCAAAAGTCCAGCAATAATTAGTGATTGTGTTCATTCGAGGGAATTCTCTTTCACTGTCGTCGCAGCAATTTACATCGAATTAACGAAATCTACGTAGGTGTTGGTACGCTCGTTCATACTGTCTAATTATTCGTTAAGCATCGCCCTCGGGGAAAGCCTTTGCATCTTTAGCGGGGAGTCTATCTCGAAATTAGCGAACGCGAGGAAGATACGAGGAGAGTGATTTAAATACCCACGGGGACAAGTTCTCACGAGGAGAATTTACGATATCGGATGGAGAAACGTAAAACGACGCGTTCAATTTTCACGCGCGACACACTCCGCAAATTAATTGTTATTTCTTTCGCGCGTTGTTATTACAAATTCGTACGATCTCCATTAAGCTTATCGTCCGAACAAACGTTCATTTTCTACAAAAAGTACTACAAGAAAAGGTACTTTCTGAGTGTCGCATTTCGAGCAAGTTTTTGTTAAGATTTACATTTATCACACGATTCGTTGCACGGTCAGTACGATCGATTTATTAACAGAATAGAAACCATCGACGATTAATTTGCATGAGATTTCCATCAGAGACATTAAAGCGAGAAAAAGCAGGAAAACTTTATAATACGATGCAAAAATCTCTCTAAAAAAAAAAACGCGCTATTTTACATCTGTAAAGTTTCTAACAAAAATTATAAATTCATGATTTTGACCGCTTTGATAAATGTTAAATTCGCTTGAAACCGCTTCTAATGTTAAATTAATTTTCCCGTTGTCCCAGCTATTATTTCATTCCTATTTTAGTCACGTAAAATCTACGTAGTTAACAATCGTGCGTACTCGGCCTATTTGTCGGAGTAGAATTTTCGTCACGAATTGTGCCTTTTAATTAAAGAAAACGAAGAGCAAACGTACTCTGACAAATTCTCGAAACATCGATTGCAAGTGTCTCATTCGCATAAATTCTTCGAGGAAATAAAGTGAAATAAATGAATTTAGCACGGTGAAACGTTGCAATATGTATTTAGTAAATTTTATAAAGAGATAAAATTACAAATAGCAGCGCGACAAACACCGGCAACGTGATTTCGGCAACAGAATTTCAATGTAGCACGTTGAGAGAAACAATCGATTGTTCGAGGGTGAACGCCTCCTTATGGAAATCAATTCCATGCAATAAGAAACGCGCAAATTAATCTTACCATCTTCCGATAAAACTTCGTCTCGTAAGCTCGTTCTCCCTCCCGAATAATTAACGTTTGATAACCCAGTGTGTCTATTCACGACGCAACTTCCGGGAAACGTTCGAGGCACCCTTTGAGAATTGTTTCGCCGCGTATTATAAATTTCAATGCAAATGAAACGCCGTGGAACGATCCCTGCCCCGGCTAGGATTAATATGAAATTCGGAACGAGAAACTATCCGTTTACACAGGAAGATGAATGGTTCTTTTCTATTCTTTTCTTCTTTATTTTTTTTTTCTTCATTCCGAAGAAAAAGATAATTGCGAGTTTCGCCGAGTTTTCTCGGAACGCGATTGAGAGAAGAACAAATTATATCCGTTGCTTTGGCAATCCCTTCGCGGAATAGTTTAGCCATATTCACTTACAGTTTTCCACGAAACTGTCCTTTCCATGAATGCATAATCTGTGCGTTGTATAAAGGATTTCCAAGTTTAATTATACTATCGCGATTCAAATTCAACTCTTATCCATGTACATTTCTCATTTCTTCAATTTCAATTTGTCCCTTGGTCGAATTGACACCAAGGTGGAAAATTAATATCTCCGGTGAAAACATGAATTTGCAGATACTTTTACTGACGATGGAAATGAATTAAAATTTTTTACATTGAATTGTGCGTGAGATTCGCAAACAAATAAAAGCTTTATTTTATAATTTTATTTTCTCTAAATTCTGTCTAAATTCCAACTATTTATCTCAATGCTAACAAGTGTCTACATGCAATTTCGAAAAGACGGTGTAGATTGAGTGCATAATTGTAGTAATAATAATCCGAAGGCTTGTCGAGGAATTTGAGAACGAATATTATTTGCAACTCTGGCGACACACTTCACTGTCAAAAGTGCCAAAATACAACGTGACATTTTATAAGAAAAATAATCAAAATAATTCATCAAAATGGTAATAGAAAAATAAAGAGAAAATTATTCTACACTTCGTATACGCATCTCTCACTTTACATACGTTCTGCGTCCATCTATGCGTCCATCGAAACTTCCCCTAAAATCCATAAAAAATCGGCACTCTGTTAATTATCAATCCGTCGCATCTATAAACGAGAAGGCCGCTGCTCCGCGGAGAGATTAATTCGACGCTGTATATTTTTCAAAGGATCAGCCTGCCTGCAAGGGCAAGTCCTATTAGCGCGCCGGGATAGGATAGATTTCGTTGAATCTCTATTTATAATTCGAAAGGTGCGCGGAACTTGCGAGCAACGTTACAGGGAACAAAGTTCTTCCCGGACTGCGCGGAGAAACTTCCGTAGTCTCCTTCAAAACCGGCTGGCGAGGAGGGAACCTCTTGGTCCAACGCGAATAAAACGAAACGATCTGAAATATTAATCAAAAACTCCGACGTCGTCGTTCCCCAATTCGGCCACCCATGCAAAGATCATCATCCCCTCTCTCCACCCCGTTTGTCACGAATGCATATTGCCGCCTCGGCGAAAGCCTCGAGTTCGAATTCGGAACCCGGGTCGGGCTCACGTAAATTCAAGAAATCGGCTATTTACTTGACTCGGGAAATTAAGGCTCTCGAGCGTCTAACGTTTCAACCGTTGTTTAATCGAGTCGCTCGACTTCGAAATCGCCTCGTTCGATACGACAGCTTCGTTTGCCTCGCGAACAAATTCTGCTTGCAGCTGCAGCCAGGTTAATGTTTAATTTCATTCATCAACGTCGTGTGGGATAAACATTTCAAAACAATGTTGACGCGATAGAATATATTTTCTAAGGTCTTACTTTTATGCGGCGTTAATTAGAAGAATCTGGATCGATATTGTTATTCTCTTCCACGATGGTCAGAGAGTTAGCAAACTCAGAGAATAAGATGATGTTTAACAATAAATGTGAAGATGCGTAAAATGTTCCATGAGACTTGTTGGACTAAACATTCGACGTTTCGTATGTATTTTAGAAAATATATTCTATCGTGTCTTTGAATGTGTTTAGAAGATATCACGTATTCTGTAATGATTGAAAAAATTCTATTAATATTATCCCATAATGATAAAATATTACTGTATTCGCTAAATGTATAGAATTATGAATAAATGCATGTTAGAATATCCTGTGTACAAGAACATATTTTCCAATTTTTTGCTACTAATAAATCGATCGTCCAACTAAAGGTGACACGAATGAAATACTCAGTTTACTCCCCACGTCTATAAAATTCTCAATTATAGACGTGACCATTTGTCCAACGTGTGTTGCTTGTTTTTACGTATCTACGAATCCAATCATCATAGTATTATAATCAACTGAGTATTTCTCTTGGTTCTCCATGTTCCCTTTCATTCGTGTCACCTTTAGTTGAAAGATCGATTTATTAGTAGAAAAAAATTGGAAAATATGTTCTCAACCACGCAGATAAAAGTACGTTCCAAAGAAACATGCCTGATACTCTCTCTCTCTGGCGAGTATCAACGGTTTGCAACCCGATAATTCCGAGATAGTCGGCGCATCGATGAAAAGACGTCGGCGGCGAAAAAGGGAGTCTGCGAGCGGATGCTCTTTGCCGAAAGGGGTAGAAAACGGAGCTGAAGCGCGCGCGTTCTCGCTGGCCTGCAAGCATGCAGATATACGAAGCTGGAGCTTCGTCGGCCATTTCCCTCGCCGTGGCATCTTTCTCCTCGCCGTGAGCCTGGCTCGTTTCCCCAACGTGGAAAGCGCGTTCAAGCGAAGATCGAAACGTCGGCGAGGAACGACGAAAAGGAGGAAAAGGTCGCAGGAGAGCTAGCCAGTCGGTTAGAGTCGAGCTAGACGAGGAAGTAGAAAACGTAAGCACCAAAGCGTAATAAGGGTACGCGAAGAAGCTTCGTTGCTAACTCGAGAGAAAAGGAAGGACGAGGAGAAAGCGAGAGAGCGAGAGAGAGAGAGAGAGAGGTTCTAAGAGAGATACGAGAGAATCGTGAATGGCAGACAGGTGAGGGGTGAGAAGGAAGCGACTAAGCGGTGAGAAGGTTTGGCGTTGAATTATGCCGCGTATGCAAAGTGCAAGTTATCTTGGCAAGTGATAAGGGAGACACGCGAGTCGCGCATATCTCAAAGGATATAAGCAACGACACTTTGCCAGCGGTGCGGTCAGACCGATGCGAAACGTACTGCGCCGCAGTCTGCAAAGCGCGACGACGAGCCTTCTGGTTATTTGCATAATATTCGCGCAGCTATGATCGTCGCGCGGATTCTAGTCGCCTGCGCGGGAGCGCGTGGATCCTGCTTGCGATTCAGTGTACGCCGGGGATTTCGGGGGTTTAATTGCACCGAGATTTGACCAAGAAAATACCGGCGAATAGTAATGACGTAGAGTCGGCCTTCTCCGTGTGGATGTTCAATTTATTTATTTATTTATTTACTTTTTTTTTGTTTAAAATCAGTAAGATGTACAGTATTTGCACACTGTCTACTATGTTTTAATTTTTTCTTATCAGTTTCTTTTTTTCTAGGATATAGGTAATTGGAACGGGATTTATTTTTCCGTTTCGCTCTCGTTCATATTGAAATTGATCACTCACATGAGAAATCATCGACAAGTTGAACAAGCAACTGTACCATAACAAATACGCATAACCGTTATTATTAATGCATTAATGTATTATTATCAATATCAAGTTCACGACTAAATACGTATCGTCAAACTGTCACTTGTCGCGAGGATGACTTTATCGAAATTAATTCCAGAATTTGAAAGAATTTGGATCATTTAGTCTAGACTCCTAACACTGACTAAACTAGCAGCGTACAACCACTGTGAGAATGATTGCGACCACAGAGCGTGAATAAACGACAGTCTGTACGATCTGTGGAGGCTGTCGCTAAGGGGTTAAGCGTTATCTCTGCGTAAATGTGTGTATACACGTGTGTGTGTGTATGTGTGTGTGTGTGTACGAATCTGTGCGCGAATCTGTATGTGGCGGCAAAGTTGATTCGCTTCAATGGCGAGAGTGGCTTATCCAACAAGGGCTTTTTCGACGATGTAATCTTGCCAGGGTGTCGTTAACGCAGGACCGTTGTTTCGCCGGGGCGAAACGGTGAAATGGATAACAGGTTCCACCAGCTCGGCTGGTGGTAACATTCTGAAAATAATGATTAGGCAGGCGCGGAGAGAGTCTCGGAGAGGTATAAACCGAGAGCGGGCTGAAAATGGGTCGCACTTGGCCGTAATATGACATTTAGTTATTTTCGTTCGCCTCGGCTGGTTACGTCCGCGCGCGACCAGTTTAAAAGTAATACCGGACTCGATCAGCCGGGTGTGCAGATCGGGAGTCATCAAGATTTTATCCGGCCTTTCGATCCACGATATCGTCGGCTAGTTATAGAACGAAAATGAACGCGTATCCTCTTGCAATCTCGCGCATATGCACGTACGTACGTGTGCACGCGCGAGCTGAAATGTCTGGGCGATAATATCGCGTTGATTTAACCTTTTATGGCGTGGCCGGGGCCGATACCGTGAAAAGTAATTTTCCAACGCTTCATCCCGAACGAAAAATCGTTTTCGATCGTCGGCCATTATTCTTCGAATAATTCGCGCGGGAAATGATTAATTCGACGGCGGCTGTTAAAAAACCCGAGCGAAATCGAGCATCGCGATAAATTACACGCGCTTACAGTCGGTAACGACGATAATCTCGCGTCGTTGTGAGAAAAAGCAAACGAAAGAAAAAAATAATATCGGGGTAACGCCTCCTCGGCGAACCTCTTCGAACCAGCTAGACACCGACGTCGATGGTTTCTCGCATCGAGTGCCGTATTATATTTTTAAACGGACGTCGTTTCGAGTCGCGAGAATGGAGTTTCATTTATCACGCGCGTACTCGAAAGTCCGAAGCTCCGCGTATTTTGCACAGAGTTTGCAAGATCGTCAGAGACGATCGACTCGTCAGACTATATAAGTCGACTATATAAGCTGCATAACTGTTAAAAAATTCAAATCTAGTTCGATATTTTTCGCTGAATAATTTTGCGCGAGTCAAGTTCAATACAGTTCGTCGTAATTCAATTAGAAATTCTAATTCGAGTAGATTTTTATGCGAGTGATGTACGATGTTTAAGTGTCGTTTCACGGGTTTCGAAACGCTGTTATAGAACTTTTCAATGTGTTCGTTTTGTAACGCAAGCGGAGTTCAATGTGCACGCTTCGTTGCAACGAAACGAACAAGTTCAATGTAGACAATATAGTACGTTTCATTTAAGTACGTTTTATTTATACAATATCAAGGTCAATGTATGCACTTCATTGTATTGCAGTATACGTGTACTTCATGTATCGTATATACAATACGCACTTCATTGTAGTTCGATGCATACGTTCCATCGAGTACGCACACGTCCGATATCCAAGTTTCATTCTATGAATTTTTCATTCAGGTATATTTTATACAAATCAAGTTCAATGTACGTACCTATCATTGTGTGTATCATAGCATTATTCTCACGTATACACAATACTTCATTGCAGTTCGATATCCATTCTATTTCCATTGAAACTAAACAAAAGTAAAAATGAATTTCGACGAACGTGTACGAATCTGTTCGTTTTTCGAAAGTATTTCGCTTGTAAACAACAGTTACATGGAGAAACACTGTTCTACTTGCTCAAAAGCGATTATTCGTCGTCATCGTCATTGGTGATTAATCATATTCATATTCGTCGTTAATCGTCAGACCTCGTCACTATCCACTCGAGTACTCGAGCCTAGTCGAGTAACCTCCGTTGAACACGTTACTTACACGCGCGTCACTTTTCCAAGCTCAAGCTTCGATCGCATCTCCGCTGATTATCCAGCACGCAAGGTTAAACCGAACGTTAGCCAGAAATGACGCAAATCGCGCCACGCTTCGAGGTTCAACGTCGAGTTTCTCCCAGGACGGCCCCCATTTGTAGAGACGTGGGTGTCACAATGCGACCACGATACGCTCGAAATAAACGGCATTTAGCGGTGTGGCCTGTGCATGGTGTTCGAAGTGAAAGAGAAAGGGCCTTCGAGGTGAGCTTTCCTTCCACCGCGTTTCCAATCGCTGCTTCCAATGGCCAGATGCATAAAGAGATACGCAGCCGTGTAATTAGGCGAACGAACGTACAAACCGGACGACTACTACTCTGATACGTGCGTGGATATTCCAGCTACCGATTAAAAGAAAATCTTAATTAAGTCGGCCGGTTAAGTAAATACGCCCAGCCCAGATAATTAAACGAGCAGATTGACCGTGAACGCAGCTGAAACCGAAGACTGAAGTGGTTGAATAACAGGGCGCCGAAGGAGTTTCTCTCCCCCCGTTTTTTCTCTGAAAATGGCGAGACGAACGAATTCGAACGCCAAGCGTACAAGCGTTGCAAGAGGATTAACAGGTCGATCGTCGCCGAATTGTTCGATCACCTTTCCATAAATCTATCCATCATCGTCGCGCAAAGTTTCGTTTTAATGAAACGGACGTATATCGTTTCGTACGCATCTGCCAAGCGCAACCAACTTCGTTCCGCGTTAATTGATATTTAATGGCTTTTACGATTAACAGGACGATCCGTAAAAAAGCACATGCGTGCAAAAGCCACGTGCGGACGTGAAAATTGGGGGAAAAAAATGAAACGATCGCGCGCCGAGCGTGCGCAACGAGTCGTTCCGTTTCGAAACGAAATCTGCCAAGGTACATTTTGCAGTATGCACGATAACGACTGGCTATAATTATCGTTTGACCGCGCTCGTCCTGCAATAATTGCTATTTAACGAATTATATTTCACCGGGGGTTTTTTAACGGCATCGTTAAATCCTCGAGGAAAATAATTGAAGAGAGGAAAGGAACCCTTTCGTAGCTACGGAGGAAATATCTCGCGCAATTCGACGATGAACGTGCGAGTCAATGGCGATCGCGTGATTTTAAATTAATTTTTAAGTGAAACGATTATCTTCATTAAAACATTATCTAGTGAATCTGATTACCTTCCTCGCGTATGATGCAATACTTCAAAGCAAAGTACATCGCAATTTTTGCAAAAATAGTCAGTTCCTTCGCACAAATTTCAGCTCATTTTCTAATTAATTTTAATTACTTTCTTTTACAGCACGTGTCTAATTAAATAGACTTTCTGATAAGAGAAATGAGGAGGAAAATCATGTTCCTAAACGCAACATGATTTTCAATCCCCTGTGAGAAATTAGAAATCCTTCTTTAATAAACCAAGACGCGAAAGGACGTTTAACCTTTTCGA
Source organism: Tetragonula carbonaria (assembly GCA_032399595.1). Taxonomy (NCBI): domain Eukaryota; kingdom Metazoa; phylum Arthropoda; class Insecta; order Hymenoptera; family Apidae; genus Tetragonula; species Tetragonula carbonaria. Next base: position 15,017,265 of record JAUCRC010000003.1, read on the forward strand.
ATGACGAAATCACAAAAAAATTTAAGCAACTTCTTAACTAAGGAAATTACTGTCACTTCGTCCCAAACGTACAAAATTTTTTAAGGTACAGGTTAATTTTTCCTTTCAAAGGAAACACACGCAGACAATTGTACCTCCGCCTGTCGAATCACTCCCCATACAATCAATACCTGCGAAAACGTGAGGAAGGAGAAATCGAGGGAGAAGGAGAGGCCAGGTAGCGAGTTACTTGTCAATTACAGTGCTCGAACGAGGCCAAAGAGACGACTGTTAAAGTCCGCAAAGAGGCTTCGCCGATGATCGTTTACCATCAGCTCTAACGCGAAAATCTCTTCGAAGCGACGTTTAGTTGGCTCGTACGTGCAAACGTCGCGCGAGAGTCACGCCAAGCGAGTGCACAACCTGCTGCGCCGGCTAGATGATTTACAACGGACCGGGGCGAGTTGAACTCGCGGGCCAAGAACCACCGGAAGAGAGGAACGCGCGCGAATCGTCGCGCGAGAGCGTTGCAGCTCGTCTTCTTCTCTGCACACGCGAACCCGCACGTACGCGATGTATATATATACGTATGTATACACGTCTATTTACAATGGGAGGAAACGGGCAAGGAGCAAATTAGACGCGAGCAAGGAAGCTCCCGCGCCCACGGTTAATTAATACAGCAGGAGAGCTCGTTTAATCGGGCCCCGGCCCTGCTGTTATTTCGTGACCGAGCGATTCGATGGATTTTTCAACCCCTCTTTTCACACGGTCAGCCGTGGCAGCGAACTGCTGCAGCTAGCAAGAAATTAACACGAGCGGAAACACGTGTCCTTCCGTCTTTCTTTTCTTTTTTTTTAATACCGCGTTAACAACTTGGTCATTAGCGGCAGGACTCTCGTGTTATTCAGTTATAATCGGATTATGGATGTTTCAAGCATTTGAATATTTTTGGAGGTCGTTGATTTTATTACGCACGTTATGTACCATCGGTGTAACAAATATCTTTATATTTACGAGAAGATTTCGTTGTTGTTCTTCGAGGTATATTCTTGAATATATTTGCGTTCGATGAAAAATCTTTGGTTTCGAATAGTAACTTTGGCAAAAGTCGTTTTACCTGTTAGATATCTTAAAAGATACTATACTTTACATATTTTTGCATGGTACGTGTATCGTTCAAATTTCCTGCAAATGCATGGAAATCCGCAGTCTAGCTTCAGTATTTCGTCAATTAACTCGCTTTGCTTTTTGTCGTCGCTGATATTATTCGTATCACGACCGTTCCGGTCACATAGATATACATTATTACATAGATTTGTCAGATTATTTTATATAAAACAATTGAAACGATCATTTTATATAAAATGATCAAGACGAACGCCACCATGAAGAAGATATTTCGAACAACATAATAAATCGCGTTTCGCAAGTTCATTGTCAAAATCAAGTATTCCACCCCAGAGGCAAAACGTAATATTTTGAATAATTGCTACAACAATCTATAAATCTATAGATCTCAAATATCGATCACCGCAACTCGTCATCGTTGGTTTTCAAGTTTCACGAATTCAACTTTGTCAAAGAACGAGTATCCCGATTTTCGATAACGTTCATGCACGCCAGTTGTTCCCCTCCCCCTTCCCCCTCCGCCACGGTTTATTTCATTTTACTCGGCGAAACAGGCCGTCAACTTTTAGCAAAACGCGTTAGCATTCGCCGTTCTCTGGCCCGTTTCAACAAGTTTCGCGCAGTTGCAAATATCGGAGCGCGGCACCGAAAGGAATTACTTTCTTCGAGAGTTCGATCGTCGACTTGTTACCAGGACCGGGGCGACGAACAACTTGCACCGACGCGACGTCGTCGTCGTTGTCCCGATTATTCGCGCGAAATGTCGGATTTCTCGGTTCGCGGCTCGACGTTTGTAACTCGGTCGTCGATTAATCAAACAGCTCTCCGAGCATAGCTAAAGGTAGCGAATCCTCGATAATCCTTTGTTCGAAACGATATAAAAATACACGCGAACGATGGAAACGATATTCCCCATCGATATATATTTCACCTACCACCGTTAATAGATTTCTGTTTATGACGACACCCGAAGCTACACGCACAGTACACGCGAAACAGAAATGACGCGCCGGGTGTTCCGGCGATCGACGGCGATGGAAATTGCCGAAACAGGCGTCCAACGAGTTTTCGAAACCGCTATCCCTTCGGGGGGAAAAAAGCAAAAGAAGGAAGAGATAGAAAAAAAAAAAAAGAAAACAAAGCCTCGAGCGAAGATTTTTGCTCTATTTTTTTTCGCGGCAAACCATTTTCTTTCCTTTTTTCTTTTTTTTTTTTTCCTCCCATTTGATGTAGCCCTGGTACTAGGTCCAATTAATCGGACACCGGTGTCGAGTCGAGTCGCGACCAGCGAAATCTGCACCAGACCAGGCAGGTGTGCCTCTCTCCTACGCGGAAAATAATTACGCGGTCAAAGCGTCGTCAGCGCGAACAAAATCCCGGCGCGCTTTTAGGACAGAAATGGCTGCGACCACACATTTTCAAGCAATCAATTGCGCGCGTCCCTTTGACTCAGCCGGCTGGACCGGATGGATCGGATTGAGCATTCGACATGGCCAACCACGGATCGGTTGAACACTGTAGACGGGGAAAACAAGCGTCCTCGATTCGACGGATTCTTCCGCTACTATGGCAATTTCCGGCTTGCTCGGGCTCGCGGGCATCGTTCCGCGTGTACGTACGTACGTACGTGTTGGTCGGCGCGAGTGCACACACGGCCAGCGAACCAGGCGAACACCAGACCGTACGCGGTAAGCACGCGACTACGAGCGTGTGCAGCAGATAAAAGACAGACCGCACATTCGTCGTGCCGCGTTACGTTGCGCGCCGCGACAAATGCAACGCAAATCGCGGTGCATTAGTGTAAATGAATGCGGACGAGTTGGCGGTATGCAAAGCGGAACCCTCCCCCCCCCCCGTCATCCGTCGTCAGCGTGTATACTTACGTTTTGTCCTCTTGCAAGCGCGCAAGTTTCAGCGTAACGCCAGTTTCGTACTGGCGATTGTTAAATTTTTTTTTGTTTCGCTCGATCCTAGTATTGAGAAAAGAAATCGTGCAGCAAGTTCTGCGAGCTCGTTGCAAAAGACGGACTTCAAGATGATTCGTTCATTCGAAATGACGATCTAGGATCTAGTCAGAACGAAAAAATTCTTCAGCGTTCCCGAAGACGTTCGAATTTTTACGATTTTTTTAAGGGAAAGGTAGCGCTCGTTTTCTTGCTCTCGTTACACGACGAATTACGTAATAAAATCACGTTTGAAGGAAACGAACTTAGAACTGGTTCTACGCTTTGAAGCAAGAGGACTGTTTATAATCTTCTTTTCTTACAAAGTCGTAACAGTTTGAATTATCAACGATATCTCGTCAAACGACGATTCTACCGATTTCGTGTATCTCAGCGAAGACGACAGACAAAAATTTCAAATATCACAAATGTAAGATACATTTATTTAAACAGATATTTCCAAGATATCGACGATGTTGATTGGATAGATATAGTCGTCAATTTAGCAGATCATTCACCCTCAATTATCGCAGAAACGAGGGAAAAGAATTAACGTATTTCTATCGTGAAATACAAGAAACGAAACAACAAAAGTACTAATCCTTTGATCGCATCAACCGTGTAGTGCAGCTCCGTGCGAAACTGGCCTAAGCCTGTAGATGTAGAACGCGTACACGCGGCCGGTTAAATCGCATTCGGCGGGTACGCACATCCCGCAGACACGCGAGGATTCGAGTCACACGAGTCAAGCTAGTTGCTGGAAAGAAAATGCTCCAACGAAGCCAAGAAAAACGACCGGAACGGAGAACTTGTCTCGTTTCCGCCGTTAACAACCCACCCTGTCTCTCTCTCTCTCTCTCTTTCTCTCTTTCTCTGTTGCTCTTGCCTCGTCGTTCTCCCGTTTTCCACCCCTCCACTCTCGTTTTCTTCCACTCCGGAAGCGGACGGCGTACAATTTATCAAAAATTGTTTCTAGTTGGTGCATTTCATTTCTGAGACGAAACTGCCGTTCGCGAAACTTTCGCCAACGCAAGTCGCCCAATCCTATTAACTTTCCTTCCCTCTCTGTTTGCATCTGAATGGAACAACGCCGCGACGCGCTTTGTTCCCTCGAACGATCATCGGAGTCGCTGGTTTTCCCCCCCCGAGTGACAAACTCCCCTCTGCCATTTCTGCTCTTTTCTCCCTTTCTTTCTCCTCGTCCCTCTCTCTCTCTCTCTCTTTCCGCCATTTTCGCGTTTTCTCCTCGCGTTTCACCGCGTTTCCACCAACTACGTTTGTACTACGAAGCGGAGTACGCTGACGCGAGATTCCAACGTCGTCGCGACGACTTGCAAAGAACTCAGACGAAGCGCAATATGAATTGTTGTATATGTATGATTGTTGTGTTTTTAATTGTTTTATCAATTGAGCGGTAAGTTTGCGTTTGTGCAGAATGCAAATGCACTTGATCGCGAGCAGAATAGCTGTCGCTAGAAGTTAAACGAAAGTAAACGCAAATCATTCCTGTTGATTGCTTAGATTATGAGAAATAATTAAGGTGGATCCCGTAGAATTGTAACGGAAATATCTTAGTTATGGTAGGAATGTAACGGCATAATTATTCATCTCAAATATAGTTTTACACGGTATTTTATAGGTATCGTAAGTATCTCAGATATAAGTACACATCGCGTGGAATTAATAATCACGTAACTTTAATAACAAGTACGTGAAATATAAAAATTCACGTAGACGTCATTTTACAAAAAAATATTATTTAACAATGCCAAAAAAAAAAACAAGTAAATTGTGGTAACAGTTATCGGTGCATTTATTTCTAATTATAGATACTACAACTTAAGCAGAATATAATGCACGTAAAAAATAATGCAAATGTAAAGAACAATTGCAAAGAAAAATTGCGCTGTTACAGTTCTACGAGATCCAGAAAAATAATCTAACAAATACTTTTGGTATTTAACTAGCTCAAAAATTCACCATTTCCCATCATCCTCTGTTTCTGGTGCATACGAATTTGGACCAAATTTTACAGCGATCGATCTATTTTTTTTTTTTTATTTCCCTCCTTTCTTTTCCAACGTTCGCGTTTCATAATTAGTCGCGTTGACGTAGCACATCACTATTACACGTCGTTCGAAGGCATTGTTGCCTCGTTATCCTGATTAGAATCGTTAACGCCAAGCACCGGCTCTTCCTGCACGCAGAAAATTTAACGAGACTTCCCTCCCGTCTCGGTTCGCGTCACGTTGCCTGCTAACTTCAACTTTATTGCGCTTAATTTCTCCTCCCTGTCTTTCTCTATCTTTGTCTCCAATCGTTCGAGAGAAAAAGAAAAAAAGAAACAAACTGACAAGACGTTCTTTCTGCCCGATCATTTCTACCCGATTTCTCGCTTTCTTCAATACTCCAAATGGATCCTCTGCGATAAAGCGAAACATCGAGCACGCCAGTTAGAACCAGTGAAATGTGAAAAAAAGAGAGGGGGGAGGGATTCGATTCAGAATCGTTTTTCAGACGTCGTGTGCCGAACAAATCAGTGGAAAAACGAAGCGAAGGGAGGAAAATTAAAGCTGAAAGACTCGCGGGAGACGCGTGGTCGATCGACGCCTTTTGTCTCATTCTGGCACGCGTTTCCTCTTTCGTTTTCCCGTTTCTCTGTATTATCCGGCCTCGTGTCTCATTATTTCGATACATTGAACAAACTCCTTCGCCATCGTATCCTTGCCCAATAACGCGATAACGCCTCTCCCCGCGATAAAGCAGATGGAAACGATTTTCGCTGCCGAAACGAAGTAAACCGAAGTTACTTTTACCGTGGAAATAAGATTTCCGTGTGATTAATCCAGAAACGGGGATGATAAGAGCACGGAGGCAGGATATAAAATAAATTTACATGGAAGAAACAGTCGTTTTCTATAGTTTTTATAGTTTCACGTTTTTTTTTCTTTTATGCGATGTACGTTTTTACTCGTAGAAACCATTGTGTGCTAACACTGAAATTTCATTATGTGCTATAATGAGACACGGTCGTTGTGATCATGTTTCGTTCAAGTGTTGAAGAAAATTTGTACAGAAATTATAGGACACTTGACGCAACAATATATTTCGCAAAAGTCTCAAAATTAATGAAATAAATACTATTGAATGTATCAATAAGCTTCGACATTCGATGGAAGACTGTATTCTTATGATCGTCATCGATGTCGTATGCCAATCGACAAGTGCATATAATATGTGCAACTATTCTGTAATTTTCAAGTTAGTTTCAAATTTTATTAAAAATATTTTATATAACACACTTGATATAATTACAAAGATTCTCCTATGGCAAATATTCGAATACTTAAAATACTTAAAATACGCTAAACGAACGATCTAAACGTCTTTCATTGTCTTTTAGTATCGATCATAGAAGTACGCGTATGAAATTTCAAATCTGGCGGAGCACACAGTTAATACTGAATATCAAACAACGAAACTATCGTATTCCGTATAGAATCATCCCTCATAAAGATAAATAAGGCTCGATTCTTTTTTATGGATCATGCACAGTATTTACGTTAGCGTGTCACGGATTACGCGAACATCTTTCCCTCAACTTTCAGACACAGAATAATCTACGAAATTAATTCGATTAAAAAGAAAAGAAAAAAAATCTACTCTGAAAATTTGCTTCCAAAATAAAACTCGATCCGACTCGACCGTCATGCGTGCCAACTGCTCGTGGATTAGAGATTAACGTTTTTTTCACTCCAGCCGCGGGCGATTTTTCATTTTTTTTTTTTTTTTGTATAAAATCGCGGGCTATTTTTATTATAATTATTTATAATAGTTATAAGGATTGTATTAATGGTGTGTGAAAAAGAAAACTTAAAATTTATACTGCAAACATGAAATTATTATTATAACTTTATTATAACTTAACGTACATTAACTTATCGACATGCGGGAACCGCTATTATCGGGTTTAACAAAAAAATAATAATTTCTAATAATTTTTTTTAGTACGATATATCTTGAAGCAGGATTCCATGCACAGACATATTTTTCGACATGACGAAAATTTAGGGTAAGAATTCACTCATCGAGGGTAATCTAAGCAAGTCAATTGCTGTTATTCATCTGAATATAAATTATATATTATAAAGATAAAAGTAACACAATGTAATATAATATTCTTGATTCTAAAGGGGAGAGAAAATGATATATGTATATGAAATACTTTCAATGTTTCAAAATAAAATGATATAGATATGGCAAATGAAATTATTATATTATCCTTATTTTCAATGTTGCAAAATAGAATAAAATAAAATAGATTCAACATAGAAATAGCGTCTTCCGATGCTTGAATAACCTAAAAATTATAAGCAACGCGATAATAGCGTACCCCGAAAAATAGTATAGATCAAGTGAAACGCGCTACGAGCGTTGCCCGCGGCTGGAGGGTTAAAGCGTTCGCTGGCAAACGCGAGAAAACGCAGAGAACACAGCTTCAAACTTCGCCACTCTTTGTTGCGAGAGATCCCATTCGGCTGGCCGGAAGAAAAATTAGTAAAACGCGGCGAATCAGAGCCTCAAGGTTTGCCTCGTGCTCGGCGTGTAGAAACGCTGAAAGCCAGCTCTCCAATGAAAGGGCGAGAGCCGCGTGTCTGTCTGAGAAAGAAGAGGATCCCCATTGCCGCACTTTCGGCTGGTATTTGCGCGGGGCATCGGTCGTTGCGATCCTCGCAACACGTATCGAAGAGGAACGTCGAGAGTGCAGTCTGCTTGTTGTTAAGACCTATTCCCCGACGGGCAACGATATCCGTGCGCATCAATGGCGCGTCGATGCGCTCTCAGCAGACCTCCACCTCGAGCACACGCCGACCTTTACCCGTTTCATCTGTTAACCTTTCTTAACAAAAAAAAAAAAAAAAAGAGTCGCCACGTTCGTTCACTCTTCGTCCTGCTTGAGTCCGTTTCAACGCGCTTATTTCAATTCGTTCACAATTATACGAAATGGAAGCGACGGTCGTCGCTTTGCGGACATCTAGCAGGTGTCTGCGACATGTGTATCGACATGTTTGTATAAAATAGCAAGCTACAGTGTACACCGTCGTACCGTACGCGCGAGTTTAATCCTTTTATGTGTAGGAAGAAATAATTTTAAAAAAAAGTTGTTATACAGCGATACAGTTTGAGAAGAAGTGATAATTACCAGACTTCTGAGAAATTAGCTTAGCTAATAAATATGATGATTTTGCAACAGATCGTCATAAAACAGGTTTCGAAACTAAGATCTAGATTTTCAATTGCCTTTTCATTGGTCTATTATAATTACGCGAAAGTAGATCCGCTTTCTTGTCGCAGCTGTCCCCTCACATGCGAATATAAAAGAGTACAGAGTTACGCTTCGTTATAATAAACGTAACAACAGTTAAACTCACTGTATGATATTTTTCGACTGTACGTTGTATCGTATACTTTTTTTCCACTGAAGCGACGCCTACGGTCGAGTCACCGGTTATTACAGAGTCAATGTTCTAAAAGAACAGGTTATTCCACGTTGTAAACTACATCCATCCGCGAGATCTCTCTCTCTCTCTCTCTCGTTTCTATTTCATGTATTTCATCCACTCTGCATACACGTGTTTCTTATTATTCCATTTCATTCGAATTGTCGATCGTACGTAACCACCAGCCGCGTTTCGCGCGTAGCTTCTCCTCTCGCGTAACCACTCTCGCGCGTCCACACGTACGTATATAAGTAAGAAATTTCCACGCGTGTACGCGTGAGCGACGATCGTAAAGTCGATGGCGGAGGAAAGTGACGCGGGGGTAGGCGAAACGCCTCTCTGCCACGACTAGTAAAGTTTCCTGCTGACTGGCCCGACCGAACAGGAAGAACCGCAGAACAGAGAATGGCGAGCGAACCGCCAGCAAATTCTCCGATACGTACAACGTCTGGTAATCTCGTATACACGTACATGCATACAGGGTGGCACGGAAATGGCTAATCAAACTTTCCTGTTCTAACCAGTGCGTGTTACTTCGAACCGCCAGAAAAAAGATTGTACGGTGCTCTTGGGTGATTGGATGCTCTTTCTTTTCAAAATGGTCGCGATTTTTTTGCTTATCGAGAGAGTTGAATGAGCTGTTTCTTCTTCTTTGATCAGTCTATTAACCCTTTGTGCTTGTGAGGTCATCTGCCGCGCTGTATAATTATAATAGGAGACACTATTTTTACGGCCGATTTGTGCTTCGCAGAATCATGCTTGCTGTAAAAATATCGATATACAGTTTAGGCTTGTCAATCATCGATTTAAAGAACCGAGATTGAAAAATCGAAAGCTAAAGTTTGTTTTCAGGTGGAAATCCTCCTTTCAAATTCGCGTGGCACGATACTGTCGCAATTATGTGGTATTATCATAGAAAAACACTTCGTTTGCAATTAATTTCAATCAATTTATATTTACGAAACCCAATGTCGAAAGGAAATTCTATCATTGAATTCGTACAATAGTTCTTCACCAATGATACACCGATTTTATGAAATTTCACAAGTATATTATAACACCGATTGCAATAACAAACGATCTCGTTCGCGAATTAATTATTCGGTTTAACGACTCGCCGTTCGCGAGCAAGAAATACAAGAACAGCTCCGTCGGATCCGCCGCGCTCTCTCGCGTGCGATCGGGCTCTCCTTTTCACTTAAACGCGTCGTCACCGTGTGTATACACGTGCGAAGTTTAATCGTCCGCGTAAATCGAGAGTATTCCGCGAGAGAGAAAGGTGGAATACGTGAACGCGAAACGCGAACCACCGGCTGTCCGTAATAATTCTAATAGCCGGAAGTTTCCAGACGCGAGCGAGATGGCAGTCGGAAGTCGGAAGTCAGAAGTCCGCGTTGGAAGTCGCCAGATATTATTCGAAACTGCGGATGATGAGTCTCTCACCGTTTGCTTTGGACACGCGCTTTTCCTTTGGAAAAAAGAAAAAAAAAAAGAAAAAAAGAAGAAGGAAAAGAAGAGAAAAGAAGAGCCACACCGAGCCGTTTTCTTGTTCCACGCGAAATTTCATCCGTTTTAATCTTGGCGACTGGAAGCAGTCGAAGCGAGGCCGGCTTTCACTCGGCGAAAAATTCCTCGCGAAGGGAAACAGGCTTTCAAGCTTCGAAGAAACCTGAAGAGGAAGGAAAATATACGGCGGGGCTCTCGCGTTCACTTTAGCTCCCGCTTCTTGGAAACAACGCCCGAGAGAAAGTCGAAAACCGCGAGAAACGAGGCTTCGAACGAAGAGAGACGTTTCTGATTAATTAATTGATAAGTCATGGATGAAACATCCGACTGCGATTATACACAATGATTCTTCGTGTAAATCTCGGATTGTTCGCGTAAAATTAATTTCATCGGAATAAAAAAGAAGGAAGATTTTCGAAAAAAAATTGAGTTCAAACGTCCTTTAATTTGAATGATACATCGGTAATGCGTAGATGAACACCTTGTACATGTAATAATTTCAAACTGGATGACAGAAAATTACGAGCGAAAAAAAACGCAGAACGTAACTTTCGTTTCTCAGAAAATTAAACGTTTGAACATTCATGTGCAAGCGTCAATTTCTAACTCAACGTGTTTGAATCCAATTTCAACCCATTTTAACCCAAAAGTAATAATTTGTGATAACATTACAAATACTTCGATATGTTTAAATGTTATGAAATAACAGAATCTATATAGACGGGAGACAGTGATGAAGAAATATCATACGAAACCTCGACGTTTCGATATTAAAAAGCAAAGTTTAATAACAAAAATCGAAGAAAATTGCAAGTCGCGTACTCGATGGATTAAAATAATTAGAATATCCATATCGTTTCTATTCAATCCACAATTAATCAAATTCGAGCACAAGTATCGAAGAAATTCTCAATCGCCATTCTCTCGAGAGTGAGACAGAAAGAAGACTGTTTTTTGACTTACTTTCGCACGTAACGATCAACCCCATGGCTAATTGAACGAGAAACAACATCGAGTGGAGAGAGAGCAGGGAAACGCGCCACCGCGTGCGAGAAAATCGTTTCACATCGAGTGACGAAACGAGTGACGAAAGAAAAACACACAAACGCGCGAACGCTTTCATTTCGGTTCGTTCGAGCACCGTCTGCGCTAAGAAGCCCTATAAAACAGTTAAGAAGGTGTACGAACGTACTGAAACGCACTGAATGGCGGGCTGTTTACCTTGAAGTAACGCTTACACGCCTCGCGTCCCTGAAACGGTAAACTTTACAGATGTCGAGAGTATTTCCTTTGCGGCGTTTTACGCGAAACGGCGTTGGGGAAAAAAAAATCACCTCGAAACGCCCCTCTTCAACTTTTTTTTTACCACTCTGTATATTCATACGTCTTCCCCCCTACCCTATTTCAGCATCGATTATATCACGAAATAACATATAAAACCGGCGGAGAGAGGTGATAAAATGGTGTTACGTGTCGTGTAATTTTCACGCGAAGAAATGGGGGAGAAGTGGGAAAGAATTGTCGAGGATGAATCTATTTGATCGGTCGCTGTAAATTGTAGACATGCCGTTGAATCCGTGAATATTTGGATACGTAA